>CM028131.1:352627500-352677500 GCA_016271365.2 Neoceratodus forsteri | reverse complement strand
TGGTTCTGACAAATGGGCACTTGAAAACAAAAACATAGTTTTTTCATGGATTATTCCTGATTTTATTTTTAAATTGCTTTTGAGTCCTTTATTTTGAATCTTTTTTCTGAGGACATATTCTTAACTTCCTATCTGGTGCATAGGTTCTACAAAATGTTGTTCCGTCACAGGATACATAACCTCACTATCCCAACTGATGGATACTATATGTGGAAAGTATAGCTTCCATCCCCCATATGCCCTATGTAATGCCAATGTTTTACCATGTAAGACTCCACAATCCCATGTGAAAATAAATTACAACTGCATGCTCCAATATATACTGTACAGTAAGGAGATACAGTACATACTTACAGGACATACTGACAATGGGCTATATTTCCAGAGAAAGAAGGGATATGGTAAAAAGGCATAGCAGAGTGAATAATATGACTTGATGGACTATAGCAGTGTTGTTTACTAAAAGTCATTGGTTTTGAATAACAAGAACATTCCAAGTGTGTGGGCTCAGGTAAAATGTAAAGAAATTATGGCAAGAAATCTAAAGGCTGGCAGACAGTGTACTGTCTCATTTAAGAGAGCAAAACATGGTGGGATACATGGGGGGATCAGAACAATGGAGGTTATCTTCTCCCATTCAATGACTTAGACTGCACCTAGAATACTGCATCCCATCTTGTCACCAGTGTACTGAATGGACCTTGAAGAGATCAAGAGGGTCCAGCACAATGCTGTAAATCTGATTAGCAGCATGGGTGGCAAGAGCTATGAGGAGAGATTAGATATGTAGAAAGTATTTAGCATAGAGAAGGGAAAGCTAAGAGGATGAGGACATGAACAATGTTTTGAATACTAAAACTGACAGACTAGGTGGTTTATACACAGAAGTTGCAACTCACTGCAACCATTATTACAGGGCATGCACTCAGTCTGAGGTCAGAGGCTGGATAAGTAGAAGCATAAGAAAGCATTTCTTCAGATGGCCTACAGCTGGGTTCAAAACACAGTGGGGCATTTTTAAAGGGGACATTAGGAATGAAAGGGTGGTATGGGACAGATAAGACTAATTCAGAGTAATATATTTGTAGGGCATGAAGGCATACTTGATGGACTTATACTCTTTTTCTGTCCTTACTGTTTTATGTTTCACAACAAAAGGGGGTTACAATAAGGAATAGCCTACCTCGTGAAAGCTAGCACTGATAAGACTGGGCAAAATTAGCTTATCCTGCTGAGAAGGACATTTTCATTAAACTCCAGGGGCCTGATTCTCAAAGCTCCCAGCATGGCACAAGGGGCTTTAGCCACAGAGAATGGTGCAAAGTGCTGCTTGTGCCAAATGATGTGCTGGAAGTGATTTAAAAAGGCAATCTGCATCCACCACAGGCTGCCTGCACCAAAGGGTTACTCCCCTGTCCAAGCCCCCACAAAATGGGCTATGGCATGGCACTAGGGGGCATGCAGCAGATGCAAGCTGCCCCATCCCCTAAATTATGATTCTCAAAACCCTCCCAGAGGGTGAAATTCTAAGTGCATTTAGACCAGCCAGGGCTGGTCTAAGGGTTAGAATATCACCCTTTGGGAGGGTTTGACCATATGAGCCACTATCAAGTCCTCCTTCACTGTGTGCTGCAGCCCCCCCAGCCCTTATATCCCGACACTTAAAATGTAATAAATAAAATTCCCTGGTGTCTAGTTGACCCGTCCCCACCCCAGCAGGTAGTTCCCACCACCTGGTATCCCCCATCAGCCCAAACCCCGAGCTGGTGACTAGCACAGCCCTCCTTTCACCACCATGGCCAGCCACTGACTGAAATGTTACTGAGCACTGAAATGTTACTATGTATAGTACATGTTCATTGACTGACAGCTCACTCTGAGCTGTCAGTCAATGGGTGAGTACTGTAAACAGTAGCCACTCAGTGACAGTTCAGTCAGTGGCCAGCCAGCCATGGTGAGAGGAGGGCTGTGCCAATTGCCAGCTTGGGTTCAGGCTGGTTGAGTGGGGTGGTGGGCACTATTAGCACTACCTGACAGGGTGGTGGGGGTCCGCTAGACCCCCAGGAGACATTTCATCCTCAATGTAATATCTGGGCAGATCGGGCTGGGGGGTGCTAGATCACTAGGGAATCACTGTTTATTATATTTTACATGTCAGGCAGATCGGGGCGGGGGGTACTGCTAGACCACCAGCAAATCATTGTGTATGTATTTTAAGTGTTGGGCAAATTGGACTGGGGGGGATGTCCGCTGTATCATTTACATTTTAATTATCAGGCAGATCGGGGCTCGGAAGGATTGCTACATCACCAGGGAATGATTGTTTTTCACAATTCACATTTGGGGCAGATCAGGGCAGGGGGGGTGCTGCTTGCCACCAGGGACATGCTAGAGTGGTGCACAGCCACCCCACAACTTGCGACAAGCCCTCCGGATGCACCATCTGTTTGGCACATGGCCAGAATTGCTGCAAGCTGTGGGACTTTGTCACTGGAACCCTGCCCAATAGAGAATTGGGCACAGGGTCCCTGGCACACCAGGCTTTGATGCAAGATGCCTTTTGCCACAGCCTGCATCAATGTAAGGGCCCTTTGAGAATCAAGCCCCAGGAATTTCACAAAATTGTGTGCATTTTGTGCAATATTACAGTTTCATGTCACTGTTCATCATTTTAACTAACAACTTGAAAAGTTGCATGCATACTTGCTGGTAAGAGCTCTAAGGGTGTACAAAATATCATGACATGCAGTTGAATATGAGTGAACTTACAGGGCATCAAACTCTGACACGTTACATTTTAATAAAGTTTGCTGTTTATTACTTAGCCACATTTGGAGCTAAATAATTAGCATACACAATCTTTAAGGAAGGGCCTTAGAAGCTGCTAAATGCAGCTAGATTTGGTTAAGTGATTGATAAGTTGCAGAGGCTCATAATTTCACAATTTAATTATTTGAGAAATTTTGTGAACACTTTCTGACAGTGTGGATGCTTATAACTCCACTGCCATCAAATGTATAGAGCTGATAATACACAGTTACAATAAGTCCTGGAATGCAACAAAACAGGAGAAAAACTTATATAGTAATTTAAATTTACAGTGGAAATACTACAAATTACTGAACAGAAAAATATTCTCATAAATCCACTTGCATAACTTTAATTTTATAACCATTTACTATGACTATATGTGATTTGACTGCTTTCCATGTTCCCCTTACATGAGCTGAGCTGTTTGCAGTCCAGTAGTAGAGCCCTTGGTGATTATTTTTCCCCACCACACCCCCGTTCTTTTCTATGAGTTTGACCACATGGTTTCATTGGAACTGTTTGTCCCTCTTATATCCTCGTTTTACAAAGTGACACCTTCTCTTAAAAAGAGAACCACCTTCTCCTTTTCCTGTCAGGCCTAGCTCTTCAAAATAGCCTGCATTCCTCCCTCTTGGTGTCCCAGTCATTTTCTTCCCTCAGCAGATGTGTGAGTGACTCTATGTCCTGGCCTTGCAAGTGCAGCATCTCAGCCTTGTCAATTCTGTTTGTATCATATGGTTTGCATTTAAGTGAGAACTGTTACCACACTATGCTTCCTTGATCCAACTGGGTGTTTACTATCCTTGTGCTCCCCAGCTCTTCTTTACTTCCCATGATGAACCCAAACATCAAACAACTGGCACTGATGATCCCCAACATAAGCTGACTCCCCTATCCTTTAGTTTAAATACTCATTGATTGCTCTGTGTATTCTCCTGATCAGTACAACCTCCACCCTGGTACGGCTGCAGTCCATCTTGGGCATGCGAGCAGTCCTTACCCGACAATTCCCTCTAGTGGGTCAGAAAAAAAGGTCCCACCTTCTTTTGCTTTATTCTTAGTAAGAGTTAACTTGCCTACTAGTCTGCTGTCATTTCTCACAGGTCCCAGGACCAGAAGAATCTAGAAGATGGTCACTTTGGATACCTTTCCCTTTAGGACATCCCTAGAGCTGTCTCATGTCCTCAGGACTTGTTCTCCCTTTGTCATATATGCCAATGTGGACAGCAACATTTAGCCCCTCCCTAAAGCTGCAATGCTTGGCTATGAATTGCATTCATTTAACCTACAATGCAAGTAAGCAAGTCACTTACCTTTATTAGCAGCATGGTCCTGTTGTACCATGCCAACTCTCCTGCTGCTTTTACTATAGAGTCCCTTATGAACGCTACCTTATTTTCACTCTACCCAGCCATTTCCTTCCATCTCTGTGGCAGGACAGGTATATGACTTGGCAAAATGTATGGATATGGCTTCTACAAAATTACTGTATAACAAAATTCAACTATTTTCACAAAAACATTAAATCTGATTCGAAGTACTAATATCATTTTGAAATTTTGGGCTGTTTTTAACATGGCAATCCTTTAAGCAGCAGACTACAAAGTTGACCAGCACAACTTCCTTTTTTGGGGGCCTCTGAACCTGCCATAACTGGTGACATTGGGAAATCTACTTTTAATGTTACAGTAGCTTAACAGTTCACAGTTTACTTTCCTCCAAAACTTCATAAAATGTTTTGGAATGTTTGGCTACTTTTAATTCAGCCTCCTTTAAAACTACAGATCTAAAACATGGCACACATACTGTACACATGTGGTATCTGACTTCAAATGTGCCAACTGTGGTGTAATCCAGAAGTTTAGTTTTAAAATAAGATGGATAAAACTGAAAATTAAATTCTGGCAAAAAATGTCTTGTAGATTTGCTGACGAAGAATTGTAATTTAAACCACTGGCAGAATTTAAATTTTCCACTGCACTACTACAGACCTTTGCAGAAGAATTACAGAGCTTCCTAAGGGACAATAGTATAGGCAGTTATACATACTAGCAGGAGTGCCACTGAAACAGATAAGCTTGGATTTATACCCATATACAAATTGGATATAGTCACTATTGTGTGGCAGGAAGTGCAAACAAACTAGACCCAAAGACCCCCCTGTCATTACCATACTATGTTACTTTGCTAATGTACATAGGTCAGGCCTGTTTGAATAAAATGGTCTTTCCTTTCCCCAAATTTCTTATGTTCTTATGGTTAGTGACTCTCTTATAATTCTAAGATTATCTGCTGTGAGTTCTTTGCATCAAAAAACTATGAAGTGAAGCTAGGCGATTTTGGTATAATAATAATACTACAGTAACTTGCAGAGAGACATTTCCATGACATCCAAAAACCAATAACTGCACATATAAACATATTGGAGATCTTGTTTAATGACTGTTTATGAAATTCGGATTTTTTTTTAACAGAAATCATTGAGCTACGTGTCTAATGAGAAAATGGCATTCCCCAAGAGAAAGTCAAACTCAGAAAACAGAAAAAAATGCACAACCCAACCACGTGAATAAAGCCCAATAAGTAATCAAAAAAATAATTGCACTGAGCAGCTGCAAGCTGCCCCATGCAGCGGCAGTACCCCTCAGGAAATAGGATGTGGCTTCTCAGCTCTGTTACTTAATTGCATGTAACTTACTTTGTGATACAATATATGAAAAGCACTGTATAAATGTAAATACTATACTATTTTACAGGTCATCCACTGAAATATCTGATTATAGCACCAGTGCTACTGAGAAGTGCTACACTATCCATCTCACTTTGCTTAATGTCTTCAATCTCCTCAATGCTTTCTTTCAAACTTTTCCTCCATCCCATCTTCTGAATTGTGGGGGCCACACTGAGAATCAATTTGCTTGATCAGTAACGGGAGAACAGCTTGTGTAATCATTGCCAGTGGTAGGGTGCAATACAGCATAGTACAATGCATCTTATTGGTACTGTATATACTTTCTATGTCACTCTATGAGACATCCATTGCAGTCAGCATGACATGCATGAGAAGCAAGGACAGTTTGCTGCAAGGTCAGTATGTAGAATAAACAATAAAAGAAGACAATATATTTTCAATTTGATTGCTTTTTTCAAACATGGCATATGCATGCATTCTAAAGCATCCCAGTGTAAAGCATCATGGGTATGCAAATCCTTTTGCAGGGGTAAGCCGAATTTGAATCATCGTGCATAAATAAAAATTCTATACTGTTTATTATAAAGTCCACTGGACTACAATTAGTAAGAGTCTCAAAGGCAACAAGGGATGCCAGAGCAATCTTTTCTGATTTTGCCATATTTTAGTTTTTATTCCATTTCCAGGATTGGAGGATGACACTGAGTGTCAGTTTGCTTGATTAGCAACAGAAAGTAACCATGAACAAACCGCTGGTATAATTACTGCCACCACAACAGGTCAATACAATATTTCTCGGTGTATCCTCTTGGTAAAAAACATCTTTCTGTTACACACCCATTACATTCAGCATGAGAAACAATGGCATTATGTGGAATGCATTTACAATAAAAGATGACCGATCATTTCCAATTTGTTGTGTTTCTGTAACTACCTGCAAGGCATATGCATGCATTCTAAAGCATAAAACCAGTGCAGATCATCATGGCCATTCAGATTCTTTTGATGAGGGGAAGCTGTATAGAAAATCATTCAACAGCCACTATATTCTGCTAGCCATGTGACTACTCAGACCTCACCAAAAGACGACACATACAGTAAAGGTCACAGTAATCTTCGAAATCTACACAAGAGTATGCATGACAACAAGAGGCACTGCATGCTATCACTTGCCATGTAAAAAATGTAACATGGAGGTACTGTTGAGTACAAAAATATAAACAAGGAAAGAGCCTACTAAGAACTCCATAGCAGTTAGTAAAGAGGCACACTTATAGTACATTTACAAATGACTGAGAAACAAAAATGCTACATTAGAAGAGTTAAAGACTAGGACATGCAATAATGAAGTAGTATAAAAAGTTTAGAAAGGGGAGAAACTGTTCCAGTGGATTTAACAGTAGGATGTTGCTCTAGCATATATTGCAAGTGACCCAGGTTCACAATGTGAACCTGACCTATCACCCTTGGTTGGTGAAGTCCTGGGAGCCCTGGGAAGGCAGCATGCTCAGACTCAAGGGGGAGGAAAGAAGGATGCCAAGCTCCACAGTGCCTCATAACACAGCTGCTGGCATGCCCTAGACAGTGGAAGTGATCATGTATCACAGACCACAGGCACACCTATGGGTTATCGTACATCTCCAGGATATGCATGACATGTGGAGAAAGGTTAAAAAAATGGTAGTACCTGGCACACTGGATGATAGCCTCATCCCCATGTACCCATGGCCTCCATCAGTCTGGGACCTTCCCACCAGCTACCAGTGTGTGATACATATCCATTTCCCTCAGCGATCCCCACATGATGGAACTGATTAAAAGCCTCTATTGGTGGAAGCCCAGTTACAGTATCATGTTGGGAGATAGAACTGAGTTGGGAAGAGGAATGTGAAAAAAGCGTTGTGCACACCATACAGATACTGTGATGCATAATGGCATATCAAGCCACTTCACTCTTATAACTTTAGTATTTTAAAGCAGTTGGCATGAGACTCCCTCTTAGCAGGATAAAATGTCTTGCAACATTTTGAAATACTCAACTGGCTACAAAACAATCCTTGATTAATGGTGGTCTTGGAAGAACTGGTTAATCATTCATTAATATGGCACAATGCTATCAAACTGGTACTGCAGTCTGTTGTTGTTGACAACTTGCTGACCATGCTCCTTCTTGAGAAAAACTGCATTATGTAAAAGCAGACTCCTCAGGAGGCAGCAGCAGCTTAGAAGACAGCACTGTCCATTTTTTAGAGACACTGATAGACAGTAGTTATATCATATGACTAGTTAAGGAGTTCGACTTTAGGTATCATAGTCTGTCCTTACAGAAATGCAGTGCACAGTGCCAAACAGTACACACCTCCAATAGATGGCAGATGAACTGCTTTGGGACAGCAGAGAGGCAGCTGCAGATCTGCTGATCAGCATCAGGTGACACCTTGTAATAAACAGAATTCCAGACATGTTCTGTAATATTTCTGGGCAAACTGAACAACTCTGTACTGAGAACAAAAAACAGTCAGGATAAATATGATCATAGTTCACAAAAGGTACAAACTGTAATGAGTATGATAGGATTTCTGTCCTGGAAAATTGTGGATGTGTGGTCACCTAAAGTGACACCTACAGTGACTGTTTGGGGATGACTTGACTTAGGAGTCATACTGGGCCTGTGGTAGGCTGTAATGTTACATGTCTGTTCAGGCAGTATACCCATACTCACAAACAGCACTAAGTCAAAATAGATCCAAAATTGTATCCATACTGTTTTTTCTTCAAAATAAAAATGGATTACACTTACTGTACTTAAGAGGTTACGAAGTGTTGGTCTTTTGTGCTTACACATAATTATTATGAAGATTCAGAAAGGTCCAATACTCTTAACAAGAGGATAGTAAATTAAAATCGTATACTTTCTTTGATGTATTTCACAATACTCCTGAATGATTTCATTTCCAGTTGCAAACACACATCATGAGACCAGAGATTTCAATTCTAACAGGTTTTCATTTGTGTTTCTGAAAATACAGCTCCTGCACACATTAGGTTTTATTAACTGATTGGGTTCAATACATGAAACCTAATGCATAAAGTAATATGGCAGCATACAGTGTTCCTGGTGGTGGTCTGTTGCACCTAATTCAGGGTGTGGGTTGCCAATCTGACCCACCTAGTGTTAATACAATGGGACAGGTGATGAAACACCTAGGTAGCATGGCCTGCAGTCCCATGCAAGCTACACACAGTACCTCCTTTACAGTCCCACCAACATATCCAGGAATGACCAGGAGCAGCTTAACTACCACTATTCTTTGAAAGCAGTAGTGGCCATTCAATATTCAAAGTATGAATTTCTGGCTTCAGGGCATGCTCTGCAGCCACAAACTATTATCGGGGCTTGGGTAATCTAAGGATGGGGTAGGGGGACTTGTAGCACCCGGTGGCAGTGTTCTGTAGCCTTTCCCTACTGTGCATTTGCATTCTATGCACTTCTTGTTGCTCACAAAGCACACATCGCTTCTGCACTAACGTTTTTGCCACCACTACTGATACCATCGACAAGAGGAATGCAAAAAAAACTGTCATTGTCACAGCATCCATGCACCATGCAGTTCACTGTGGCATGGGAGGCAGTGGAGACTGTATACCTCCTCCCTCAGTGATGGTGGAATGGTAATTCAATCAAGGTCTGCAAGATGATGCAGGGCTTTCTTGCACTGAGCCATTTGTTTCTTAGTAGTAACTTCCTGTTGGGAATGGGTAGGAATTTATACAGCATGACAATCTATTAGACTTGACATGACATGCTCTTTTTCAGGATATCCACATAACAGACTGAACTGGGGAATAAGTTCCATGGGGAATATATTTTTAGAGAATTCCCAAAAATTTAGAATATGGCAGTGCTTTTGATATAAGTGAATTGCTACTTTTTGGCATGCATGATGTCTTGGGAACAGGATTTTTAAATTAAAACAAACAGAATGCAGGGGCTTGATATTCAAAAACGGGCAAAGCTCAGCACAAACATTAGTGCTGCGCCTTGTGGTTGCCTGGATGTCCAAAAATGCTATATTCAGTGGAATAGTGCACTGGTGCTATCTGACTAAATATAGGGCCATGGTGGCCCAGCACAAAGCCACTTAGCACTGCACAGATATGGCTTCCAAAATAAGGTGCCATAATGGCTTGTGGTCATGCTAAATTTCTGATATTTAAATGGAACCATGCAAATGAGCTCATTAGGCCTGAAAGGTGCTAAGGGGCCATTTACATGACTATTATGGACTCATTTGCATGGGTAGCTCGGCAATTTGGCTAAGTGTCACCCCCCCCCCCACTTGCCTGGTCCCAGAGAGCTATCCCTGGTGCTAGTGGCTCCCCCCAGCAGATCACCATCCTGATGTAACAAATAAACATTCCCTGGTGACTAATGGCCCCTCCCCACCCATAGCCAATCCAATGTTAAAAGAAATAATTCCCTGGGGTCCAGTGGTCCCATCACTCACCCACACTCATGCCTGATATGTTAACATGTATTCCCTGGTATCCAGTGGTCCCTCCTCAACCCACAACCACATACACACTCACTGACAGCTCAGTCATTGATGAGCCATGGTGAAGAGTGAAGGGCTGTGCCAGTCGCTGGCTCTGGGTTGGTGGGGGGGTAGGGTGGTGGGGCACTACCTGCTGGGGTCAGGGGTCCACTAGATACCAGGGAACAACATTACATAATTCTACAGGGGATCGGGGATAGGTGGGGGAGTCTGCTAGACACCAGGGAATAGGGTTATCTTTCATGTACAGGGGATTGGAATGGGACGGGGATACACTGGACACCACGGAAATGGTGTGTGTCGGACAGATGATCGGGTGGGGGAGGGATCGCTGGACACCAGGGAATACCTGCTAACACATCAGGTATGGATGCAGGTGGGGGGCGGGATCACTGGAAACCATGGAATAATTTCTTTTAACATTGGGCCGGTGATCAACTGGGGGGGCATCACTAGCACCAGGGAATGATGCCTTTATAAAATCAGGCCGGTGATCGGCCGGGGGTGGGGTGGGGCCATTAGTCACCAGGGACAGTTTATTTTTTCCATTCAGCTGGCAATCAGTGGGGGACGGCACCACTAACACCAGGGAATGATGTATTTCTAAAATGGGGCCTGTGATCAGTGGGGGGGACACCACAAGCACCAGGGAATGATGCATTTCTAAAATCTGGCCAGCGATTGGCAGGGGGGTACCACTAGCACAAGAAAAAGATGTCTTTATAAAATTTGGCCGGCAAACAGTGGGGGGAGCACCACTAGACACCGGGAACTACTGTGTTGGGGGTGGGGGTGGGGCTGCCACTCTACTGCTGCCAATGGCTAGGTTTGCGTGGGAGTAAATTGAGGTTTTGTTTGATGGTATGAGTGTCGCACAAGGGGACCAAGCAAAATGGCCTTGCATGGTGCACAGACTCTGAGTATTGGACTGCGCCAATATTCAGGTAACTGCCCTTTCATTTGCATTGCATCCTGCTCTGAATATTGCACAGACACAAACCCTGTTTACCTGCACTTACCGGGCATTCGAATATGTTAAATCCATTCAGAGCCTGGTTTGCACAGGCAAACTATGATTTGCCCCTGGCAAAGTTTTGACAATCAGGCCCCACGTGTCTTAAAAATAAGCAGTCGTGAATTATTTTCAATTAATTAAACTGTTTGTGTTAGACTAATGACTCACAAACCCAAACAGTATATTCAAAGTAAAGAAACAAAATACCTGTCCTCCAAAAAAACTTAAGAAAATAAACGTCACCTTTTCCACAACAAGATATAATCCTAAGAACCATCAATTTAAAATTCTCTTTAAAACAACTTGCACAGAGGTTGGCTGCACTCAGTCCTGAAAATGAGTCAAAACTCAGTGTTGTGGAAAAACTCACTGTTTATTAGAGCTGAACAAACAAAAGAAACAGCATCGAAGAGACCCTTTTTAAAATAACCCTCACTGATCTACTTTGATCAATAAAATGCTTCTGTTCACACTCCAAGCTGAAATATACAGATGTTTTTACTAATACATCTTTATTTATTTATTGAGTTCTTGGATAACACCTATGAGCAGATGCTCTTTTGTAGGTTCCATGTCAGTTGAACAGAAAATAGCAGAGAACAACAATTTATACATTTACAGAGATGGTACAGTAAGCTACAGAAAGGTTCACACAAGTAGACACTGCTGAGGCATTGTACAATGTATACCTGCATCCATGAGTTCAAACACTCTGGAGAAGATAGACACGAGAAGGTAACAGACAAAGCTGACATAGTGGAAGAATGGAGGGAGAGAGGGGGAGGGAGGGGTGTGCCATGAGATTTGGGGGGGTAGGCAGGTGCGGGGTGGGGATCAGTGAAGTGCTGAGGTTGGGAGGTGCTCCCTTGATCAAGAGGTGCATCTAAGTGCAGCAGGTAATTACTATGGGGGGGTAAGTGAATGCAGTCACAGGTGTCCTTGATAATGAGGTGCTGACGAAGACTTCACTTGTATGCACCAAAAGTTAGATGAAGCAGTCACAGTTGTCCTTGGCAGTGAGGTCCTGATGAAGCTTATGCTTGAAGGCACCAATTGTTGCTAGTTCGGAGATTGTAGGTGGTAGTGTTGATCCAGTGAGGTGCATGGTAGGAGAACGCAAATTGTGCCAATGCAGTGCGGCATCTAGGTTCACTAAAGATTTGACTGTTGGAGCGTCTGGTCAGCCTAGCATTCATGTGTCATGACAGCAGGTTCTGAACTCCTGGTGGCAGCAGATTTAGTGAGGCTTTTTTGTCAAGTAGGTAGGTTTGGTATTTAATTCTGTTCTTCAGTTGGAACCAATCTGCCCGAGCATAGAGTTCACAGGTATGCATGAGTCTTATACACCTGTGAGGAGGTGGCAGGCCTTATTTAGTGCCAAAGAGATGAGGTAAAGGGCAGTGTCCATTGTTGACCCGTATATGGCCAGGCTGTAATCGATGAGGGAGACAACTAAACTATTGATGGCCAGGTTCAGGGCTTTGTTTGTTAGGCTGTGTTTGTGATGGTACAGTACCCTGGTTCTGGAATTTATGGCCTTTGCAGAATTGTCTATGTGCTGGGCGTAGAACGGGGTGGAGTCAATTGTGATACCCAGGTACTTAAAGTGCTGTACGAGATCCAGTGTGTCACCACTGTCATTCTTGACAGACAGGGGGAAGGCATTATGCTTACTAAGGGAGCTGGAGTAGATCATGGTCTTCATTTTTTTATAGTTGAGTACTAGTCTGTGTTCTTTAAACCAAGCTTCAGTCGAGGAGAATCCAAGTTGGAGGTCCGCTTGTAGATGCTCAGCGTGAGGACTGCTTGTGAAAATGACCACATCCTCATCTAATTTATTGAAACATATATTTTTTTACCAAAGTGCTCACTGATTTTTTAACACATATATGGTACAACACACCACATATTGTATAAGATATTAACATATCTAAACTTGTTATTATATGATGTGGATGAACTAATGTACTATGCTATTTCTTCTGACGATGTTGTTCCTTGCAAAATTACTGTTCGAACTAAAGGAAAAAAACGGAGGAGAGGAGGCACTGTGGGTCACCCTGGAGACTGGAAATGGCACCACAATCCGCACAGGGGTTGTATACAGGCACCTATCTCAGAGGGAGGAAATGGACAAGGAAATGATAGAAGGCATCCATAGGATGGCAGAGAAAGGGGAGATATTGTTGATGGGGGACCTGAATATGCCAGATATTAACTGGAACACCTTTGCTGCAGCTACATCCAAGAGCATGACCATTCTCGATGCCCTACAAGGGGCATGCCTCATACAGCTAGTTTTGGAAACTACTCGGGATTGAGCAATCTTAAACCAGGTACTCTCAAATGGGGAAGGTGAGAAGATCTCTGATCTTGAAGTGGGTAGCCATCTAGGAACAAGTGACCACCAAACAGTGTGGTTCACAATAAACTCAGCTGTACAGTCAAGCCATACAAAAGTGATGGTGCTGGACTTCAGGAGGGCTGATTTTGTCAAAATGGGAGAGTGCTTCAGAAAAGCACTAGCAAACACGCAAGAAGGTGGCGTGCAGCAACAATGGGGAAACATCAAAACCGCCATCACAGAGGCAACAAGCCTTTGTGTGAAGCAAATAAACAAATCAAATGAAGAAAAAACCACTATGGCTCTCAAAAGAAGTGTCGGGGAAGTTTAGGAAGAAAAAGATAGCATTCAGGAAGTATAAGGAAATACAGAAGGAGCAGGACAGAGAACTGTACCAGTTAAAGCAGAAGAAAGTGGGGAAGGCAGTCAGAATAGCAAAGGCCCAAACCACGGAAAAGATAGCCAACTCGGTTAAGAAGGGGATAAAACCTTTTATAGGTACATTAGGGAGCAAAGAAAGACTAAGGCAAGGATACTGAGGTTGAATAAAGAGGAAGGTGGCTGGGCAGAGAGCAACAGTGAAAAAGCAGGGATACTGAATGAATACTTCTGCTCAGTATTCACAATGGAAAAGCAGGGGGAGATACCTAATCCAGTCAATAGAAGCACTCTGGATAGGGGGGTTGATATTAGTCCTTTCACAGAAGAAAGGATTCTGAAAGAACTCTTAAAACTGAAGATGGATAAAGTAATGGGGCCTGATGGGATTCATCCCAGAATTCTAAAAGAACTAAGAGAAGGACTAGTAACACCTCTGACTACCCTTTTTAATAAATTATGGGATGGGAAGACAGTGTGGTACCTGAGCACTGGAGGAGGGTGGATGTGACTCCCCTTCACAAAAGTGGGAGCAAGACAGAGGCAGGAAACTATAGACCTGTCAGTCTGACCCCAGTGGTAGGGAAAATGATGAAGTCACTTCTGAAGGAAAGAATTGTTGAGTACCTAGAGGTCAGTGGCGCACAGGACCCAAGGAAGCATGGATTCACAGCAGGAAGGTCATGTCAGACAAATCTAATTTATTTCTTTGATTGGGTGACCTAAGTAGTAGACCAAGGAGGTGCTGTGGACATGGCCTACCTAGACTTTAACAAGGCATTTGACACAGTCCCGCACAAAAGATTAATAAACAAATTAGCCAGCCTGGGAGTGGGTCCCAGGGTGGTAGCCTGGGTAAAACACTGATTGGACAACAGGACACAGAGGGTAATAGTAAACGGAGTCCACAGTGAAGAAAGGTCGTTACTAGTACGGTACCACAGGGTTCAGTACTGGGGCCGGTCCTTTTTAATGTCTTTATAAGTGACATTGCAGAGGGATTGGAAGGAAAAGTATGTCTCTTTGTAGATGACACAATGATCTGCAACAGGGTTGATACAAAAGGTGGGGCAGAAAGGATAAAAAGGGACTTGGCAAGGTTGGAGTAATGGTCAAATGTATGGCAGCAAAGATTCATTGCAACAAAGTGCAAAGTAATGCACCTGGGAAACAAAAACCCAGGGGAAGAGTACACAATGGGAGTGAGATACTGACAACAATAAAACTGGAAAGGGACCGGGGGGTAGACATATCAGATGACCTAAAGGTGGGCCAGCAATGTGAGACAGCAGTAAGGAGGGCTGGGAAATACTGGGATGCATAGGGAGAGGCATCACCAGTAGAAAACAGGAAGTTGTTGGCCCTCTGTAAAGACAGTTGGTAAGACCACATCTGGAGTAATGTGTACAGTTCTGAAGACCCCATCTCTGCAAAGACATAGATAGAGTGGAGGCTGTCCAGAGGAGGGCAACCAAAATGGTGCAGCGTCTGCACCAGAAGACGGATGAAGAAAGACTAAAGATGCTTAAGATGTATAGCCTTGAGGAAAGGAGGGAGAGGGGGGACATGATAGAAACTTTCAAATACCTCAAGGAAATTGAAGTCCAAGAGGGTAGCATCTTTCAGAAAAAGAGATGTGCAAGAACAAAGGGGCACAATTTGAAGACAGAGGGGGGACTGCTCAGAGGTAATGTGAGGAAGTATTTCTTCACAGAGAGGGTTGTAGATGCATAGAACAGCCTTCCTGTGGAGGTTGTAGGGTCAAAAACAGTGGGGGAATTCAAGAATGCATGGGACAGACATAAGGCAATTCTAGTGGGGGGTAGGAGGAAGTAGGCTGTTGGTTAACCTGGATCTGCAGCTTATCCATTACATAGGGAAATGGGCAGACTAGGTGGGTCAAACCGTCCTTATCTGCCATCAAATTCTATGTTTCTATGTTTCTATGAATCTTTATTTCCTGTAACTTATGTGCACACTTGTTAGCCCTAAAATATAAGAATGCATCTCAATGGAAAGTAACTTTAGTTCCCATTAAAGGAAATCAGCCAAGGATTGATGCTGACATTTCTACATGGATATTAACACAACATAGGCAAAATTCATGACCACTTGGTGGAGGCTGCAGAAGATGAAGTTTCTCAGATGGAATGATTTTGGTTTCATAGTGTGCCTTTCATGCATTCTATAATGCTTCTGAACTCTTGGTAACAGTCATAAGGAATACACAGAGGTTAAATGGATTCATGGAGTTTAAAGCAAGCTAAGGGAGTAAGATGAGAGGAAGAAAGAGTCATACATACATGGAAGGTTAAACACAGGAAGGTTAAGTGCCTTGATCAAGGTCACATTGTAAGTTGTTGTGCGGGGCTTCATACTTGGGTCTCCCAGTGTAGTTTTGTGCTCAAACGACAAGACTATGGTGTCTCTGGAGATTGGTTTTTGAAGGCATTTGGTGGGTATATAAAGGTAAAAATAGCATGTACAAAGGTTCCCCCAATTTTAGCAACCATTTAGAATGACCACTGCCCGGAAGGCATGAAGGCTCAGGCAGTCCCATAATATGTAAGTCAGGTGTGCCCCAGTTACATCTCATCTCCAACAAACAGAGTAGGAAAGAACATCTTTAGTGGCAAAACACTATGGAGTGTGGCACCCCCTGTGGAGTGCCTTATTCCGAATAAGATAGATTTTGGCATATCTGCAGGCAGTATGTGTGGTGCTGAGGCATTCAATCCAGACCTTATCAGGGATAGGGAAGCTCAATTCAGCCTCTCAGATGACTAGGGTTGCCTCAGTTGATGAGGGAAGGACTCTCTGAGAGTACAATATATCTTCCCAGAAGTATCTCAAACCTTCATGGTTCAAAATGTCATGCATTTAACAAGGGCAAAAGTAGAGTGGTTAGTGTGGTAAGTAAAGTGTGGTTGGGATTGTCAGATTTGTAGAAATTTCCAGAGGTCAGTTTGTGGTAAGGTAAATCAACTGACCAATTGCTGGAAAGATAGCATGGCATTGGTGGCTAGTTCTAAGAGACACCTAAAGTAACAGATACCTTTGGACAGCTTGCTGTAAAGTTTTATTTTGCCGATAAATTAACAAAATGCCAAACATTAAGCTAAACAAACACTTTGCCAACAATTTGCAGTGCAAAGTAAGTTATTTAAAAATTAGTTTCAAAAGTCTTAAAAAATTAAGTTCCCATCCCCATTCTCTCATAACACCCTATCCCATCCTCTTCCTCCCAGCCCCAACTGGCATCATGATGAACCCTCCTCCACCCAGCCACTTAGCAGCACCCAATCTTACTCCCCTCCCAGCCTTGGCAATATAATTAACAAAACATCCCTTCCTTCACCTGCTCAGCTAAACCAACACCAAATTCCAACCCCATCCCACCAGCCCCACCCACAGCCAAAAAATACAAGGACAAATAACCTTCCCCACTCACTCAACACCCAAATCCATGCCATAAATCAAATGGATGCAGGAGCTTTGGAGAGAGAGAGATGGTGACCTGTCACATACCCTCTTTTCACTACCACGGTCAGCTGCTCAAATGACCCTGACATCCTTCCAGAATCAGAAAGGCTGCTACTGTAGTTGACTTTACATAACCTTATGACAGAATGTCAAGCAGAAACTGACTGGAAGTAGAGGAGGTGACCTCTGAATTGAATACCAGCAACATGGTGAGATGCTTGGGAACTCTGGTAACTGACACTGCTAATCCATGCTACTGATGGGGAAAAATACAAGCTTAAGAGTAAGGCAGGTGGTAATCAAAATGGGGATAAAATCAGGATTGGAGGCAGAATGACAGAAGGGCCTGCCTCCACCAACATCCCCTGGACACTGCAAAAGGTGGGCTCCCTATTGTCTACAGCTTGGCAATCCTGTACTCCATCCCAGATTATGCTGAAAGGGGGGCAACTGTAAATGGGTAAACCAGTGGTCAAGTAGTCACAACTGAAGGAGGTACCACAGCAACTAGGAGCAGACTATGGAAGCTGGGGCCTGCCACCATTAAGAGATATACATTACTATTATAAAGTCAATAGCAATTCTCTGATCAAACCCATCCTGACATTCTTGCAAGTCTAAACAGAAGTCATGCCAGTCCTGTATCAAGTTATCCCAAGCATGTAGCTGCTCCCTCTCCTTCCTCTCGGTGTGTGGTCTAGTGCAAGATGCAGATCCTGCAGCAATGAGCAGACTGAACCAAGGAGGTGGCTGCAGTGGAGTCAGATAACAGAACTCAAGAGCAGACAATGTAGAGTTACCATATGTGGGTGGCGGGATGGGGTACCAGAGATGCTGGTAAAGGACAGATGGGGCAGGTAAATAATCTGTGTGGATGGGGAATACATTATAGGCAGAGAACAGGAACAGGACAGCTGTCAGGAAAAAGTGGTTTGGGAGTTGGTACTGTGGATGGGGCAGATACTGTAATTGAAAGATGGGCAGGGGATGTTTGTGGAAGGAAAGTCAATGGATGAAGGGTACAAGGAGTTGAATGGCAAAGCTGGGAGCAGATACATTTGTGCTGGTGAGCGGAACATACTGGAGAGAGGGGTATCAGATGTGTGATGGGGCAAATGTTATAGGGTATGCAAGTGGAAACAGGAGAGCTGGAAATGGAAAAAAGAGGACCAGGTCATTTACGTGTTTGTACTTATATCTCTTATCAGGTTAATGCATTAGCAATCATGTGGCTCTGGCTAGACCTTGTTTCTGAACATATCAATCTAGTTTAAGCTTGAAGGTAGAAATATATTGCCTGATCCTACTTGTTCTGGAAGACTGTTCCGAGCATCCACTACTTATTTGGTAAAGTATGTCTTCCTGTAATTTCCCTTGAATCTTTCTCCTTTCACTGACATTGGGTGACCCCTTGTCCTTTCATAGTTGTGCAACCAAGAGAGCTGTATGTGCTCTAATAGCATTATTTCTTTCAGATATTTATATACCTTAATCATGTTACACATGTCTCCTCTTTTTTCCACTGAGAACAGCCTCCCTTCTGCCAGTCAATCTTCATAGCCCATATTTCCCAAACCCTGAACAACCTTGGCAACTCTTCTCTGCAGTGTATTAATTCTGTCAATATCTTTCCTCATATACAGGGACCAGAAATACACACTATTCTAATGATGAGTCTGACCAGAGATCTCTACAGTGCCATTACAATATCCCATGAACTACTAATGAATTTCTTTTGATGCACACCATGATTTTATTTTCTAAGTTAATTGCTGCATCACACTGTATCCCCCATTTAAGTGTGTTGCTATCATTGTGCCCAGCTCCTTTCCTGCCAAGTTTCAGCACTATCTGTGTTGTTTAGGTAGCATGATGCTTTAATAGTCTTCTTACCAAGATGCATCACTTAGCATTTTTCACTGTTGAGGTTCATCTGTCATTTTTCTGCCCACTCCTCAAGCACATCCATGTCCCTCTGCATTTCATTAACCTCCTGTTGAGATGCAGCAAACTCTCCAGTGTTGGAGTCATCAGCAAACATGGCAACCCAGCTACTGGTTCCTTACTCCAAATCATTTATAACCATATTGGACAACATAGTCCCAGCACAGAACCCAGAGGAACTCCACTGTGACTTGTTTACATGTCAATAGCTTTCCATTTATTAAACACTTTTGTTTCATGAACCACAATAGGTTTTTATTAACTGCAATACACTATTGGTTACACCTATGTTCTCCATTTCATGAAAAAGACTCTTGTGTAGCACTGCAGTGAAGGCTTAACTGATGTCAAAATACACAACATCCATGGGTTTAGTCACATCAAGCTCCCTGGTGACATTATCCTGTTCTTATTTTATTAACTGATGTATTTTTATTGATTTATGATTGTATATTGCTTTTCTTATGGAACATATTTAATGCCTTTTGTTGCTTGATGAATGTATATCCTTGTATGTTTTTCTAATGCTTTTAAAAATGAAAAGCATAAATAAATGCAATAACATTTGTCTGCCATGATTTCCCCTTACAGAATCCATATTAAACCAAAGAATCCAGGTTATTTTCCTGTAAGTGCTCTGCTCTTTTTCACACAATTATCTCAAGCAGCTTCCCTAGGGTACCCAGTCAATATGTCACAGGTATTATGGCATGGTAAAATCTGTGTAGGAAAAATAGTGATGGAGAAAACAGCTACAGGGAGAGTATAGTGCAGATAGAGTAGCTCTATCCCTGTGGCTGACCACAATAACATCTCCACTGCATGCTGGATCTCTGAGCTGCTGCCATGGTGTACAGCTTAGTGTGACATGCTCTGAATGGTAGTGGAACATCTGGCTGACCAGGGTTTGATTCCATGGTTGTGCTTATTGTGAAGCACACTGTGCAGTGGTCACTGGTTCCCAGATGTCTACTGATTTCTAAATTTGTGATCTTCTCTCCATTTGAGAGTACCAGGTCTAGTATTGCTCCCTCCTGAGTGGGTTCCAACACTAGCTGTCTAAGGCCTGCCCCCTGCAGGGCATCGAGAATGACCCTGCTCTTGGATGTGGCTGCAGTACATGTCATCCAGTTAACATCTGGCACATTCAGGTCCCCCATCAACAGTATCTCCCCCTTTTCAGCCATTTTGCGAATGTCCTCCATCATTTTCTTGTCCATTTCCTCCCCTTGAGACTGGGGTCTGTATACAACCCTCGTGTGGACTGTGATGCCATTCCCTGTCTCCAAGGTGATCCAGAGTGCCTCTTGTCCTCCCCCTTTACTTTTTAGTTCTGTAGCTTTGATCCCTTCCCTTACGTATAGAGCTACTCCACCTCCTCTTTTACCCTCCCTGTCCCTTCTGTAGACATGTGACCTGGTATGTTGACATCCCAGTCATGGTTCTCCATGTACCATGTTTCTGTGACTGCCACAATATCCAATTTTTCATCTTCCATCAGGCTACTAGCTCAGGAAGCTTGTTTCCAGACTAGGGGCATTGGTACTCATTGCCCTCCATTTAATGTTGGCTTTATCCTTTTCCCCATCCCTGCTCTTATTGCCCTTGTCTATTTTTCCATTTACCCCTGTCCTGCCTCTAGTTGAGCTCTGTACCTCAGTGTTTACCTTACTACCTGCCATGTTTTGTGGGGAGGCTTGAAATTCCTGCCTCTATCAGCATCTCCTTGGCTAGTTTAAAAGCTTGCCAAGGAAGCATTTAAACCTGTCACTTAGGAGCTTGGTTCCTCTGTGGACAGACGAGACCATCGTAGCAGTATAGACC
Organism: Neoceratodus forsteri; assembly: GCA_016271365.2. Lineage (NCBI taxonomy): Eukaryota > Metazoa > Chordata > Ceratodontiformes > Ceratodontidae > Neoceratodus > Neoceratodus forsteri. The sequence continues at coordinate 352,656,453 of CM028131.1, read as the reverse complement.
TTCATCTCTCAGGTGTACTCCCAGTCCCCAATGAAGCAAAGCCTGCTTTGCACCAGTTTTGCAACCATTCATTAAACTGCATGGTGTGCAGTACTCTAGCCTCAACCCTGCCATGGACTGGCAGCACCTCTGAGAAGGTAACCGTGCTTGCTACCTGTCTGAGGCCCCTCCCCAACTCCACAAATTCATCCTGCACTGCACTGATTTCATGCCTAGCTAGGTAATTTGTCCCAAGGTGGACAATGATATCTAGTTCCCTCTCCTGTGATGCTACTTCTGCAACTGTGAGGATTCGCTTCTTGTCCTTCCAAGCCATGGCACCAGGCAGGCACCTTACTTCTCTTTCCTCTCCCTTCCACAGTTCTACCCCCCTAATAATTGAGTCCCCTATTAGAAGCTGTTTCCTTCCCCTGTGGTGTCCCTTGCCACCCTTTTGTGGGTCTCTCTTGTGGATGTCCTCAGCATTCTTCTTGCATCCCTTTCCATTATTGTTGTCGTTAGTACCTCCCCTGCTATTGCGTACTCTTCTCCTGGATTTTTATTTCCCAGGTTCAATACTTTGCACTTCTTTGCACTGAATCTAAGTTGCCATATGTCTGACCATTCCTCCAACCATGCCAAGTCCCTTCTCATCCTTTCTACCACCCCTTGTGTATCAACTCTGTTACAGATCTTTGTGTCATCTGCAATGGGCATACCTTTCCTTCAGACCCTCTGCAATGTCACCTATAAAGGCGTTAAAGAGGACTGGACCCAGTACTGAGCCCTGAGGTACTCCACTAGTAACTCTTCTTTCTTCAGAATGTGTTCCATTCACTATTACCTTCCGTGTCCTGTTGTGCAGCCAGCTTGCAACCCAGGCTACCACCCTGGGACCCACTCCCAGGCTGGCTAACTTGATTATTAATCTTTTGTGTGGGACTGTGTCAAATGCCTTGCTAAAGTCTAGGTAGGCCATATCCACAGCCCCTCCCTGGTCTATTATTTTGGTCACCCAGTCAAAGAAATTGATTAGATTCATCTGACATGACCTTCCTGCTGTGAATCCATGCTGCTTTGGGTCCTGTGCCCGCTGGCCTCTAGGTACTGAACAATTCTTTCTTTCAAAAGTGATTCCATCATTTTCCCACCACTGAGGTCAAACTAACAGGTCTGTAGTTCCTGCTTCTGCCTTGCTCCCACTTTTGTGAAGGGAATCCACATCTGCCCTACTCCAGTCCTCAGCTACCACCCATCTTCCATGATTTGTTAAAAGTGTGGTTAGTGAATTGTCACTAGGTCTTCCTTAGCTCTTTTAGGATTCTAGGCGAATCCGTCAGCCCCATTGCTTGTCCACCTTGAGTTTTAGGAGTTCTTTCAGGACTCTTTCTTCTGTAAATGGACTGGCATCAACCCCACTACCCAGAGTGCTTCTACTGTTTGGTTTAGGTAACTCCTCCTCTTCTTTTGTGAATACTGAGCAAAAGTATTCATTCAGCATCTCTGCCTTTTCATTGTCTCCCTCTGCCCACCTTGGTCCCCCATGGTGTTTTAATATTTAATCTGTCTGCCCCACGAACTTGTTCCCTCTCTTTCAAGTGACTTCCCCCTTGGAGTGCAATTACTGATTGCCCCCCCCCCCCACGCCTGGTTTTATTGCCGGTGCAGTTCTGTCTCCAGGTGTTTGCACTGTCCCTGAGGTTGGGGGTTTCATTTGGCACTTCCCCTTATTTTGCTATGTTGCTTTCATGGTTTCTGACTGCGCTATTGTGCACTTGGCATTATGACCAAATGCCCTTCCCTGGTATTGATGATAAACTCAAGGCCCATAGTTGTAGACTCAGCCCTGGAGCCCTTGTATTTTCGTCAAAATGCAGGCAGACATATTTGAACTGTCTGAGCAAGAATGGGAGCTCTGGAGGTGTATTAGGCTGGAATCCAATGAGGCACAAGGAAATCTGCCTCTCCTCCACAGCCAATGGTGCATGTCTAGGTGGATGAATCAGTGATCATTTGCATGCACTCATTTCAAAACCGGGCTTAGCTTGCCAATCCTGTTGCAGGACTTGCCATTTCTCTTGATGCATTTTTCCTAGCCAGTGGTGTGTGGGAGTGTTGCCCTGTTGCTCTTCAGGCAACAAACAAAGGTCACTGGTCCCAGTTAAGCAAACCCTCCAAGCCCAATCCCCACTGTTAAACCTATTAAGTGGGCTTTCTAGCACTGCCTGCAGTGGCTCACCACTCTTACCTGTGCCCACCGAGTGGGTTCTCACTTGTTGCTCTCAGCAGCTCACTGCTCTGCATGGTAAACAAGCTCTTATTTGGCATCCATATTTCACTAAAAATGCCACCAACAGCTTAATCTGGTTCAAGGTCAGTTGGCATTCATCTGTATCCCCTTCCCCCAGGTCGTGCCTGAAAATAGGCAGGATTTGTCTAGTGCACTTACCCGGTCAACAAAAACTAAATAAAAATCGTGTAGCACTTTCACTCTTCCACCCCACAGAGCTGCCGAACAACAGCAGTGTGGTAAATGCTAAAGCTGATCTGCAGTACCTTTTCTCTCCCACTCTACCCATTCCCAGCCTCTGAACACTGGCAGTGCCAGTAAAGTTAAAGCCACTGTGAGGCACTTCCTTCTTCCCATTAACTCTCCCCAGCCCCCACTGAGCGATAAGATAATAATGAGCAGGCAACAGAAGAGACATGGTCAGAAAAGCAGTCAGGAATAATGCCAGTACAGAATCCAGGAAAAGAGATGGAGAGTTAGGAACTGGCACTAGAACAGCGGTAAATGGGAAGGGAACTAGTATGGAGTGACTAAGCATCAGCCCATCCACAAAAAAGCCTCTCCCACTACCCCCAGTCCTGCTTGCCTCTCAACTAGTCCTCCAGTTCAGCAACACAAAAGAACGGTTGTTCCTTTGTTCAATCAATGTAAAATTAAAACTGCTGACCTAATTAAAAAACTGAGAAAACCCAGTGAAACAATATCAACACCTCACCATTAATACAGAAAACATGCGGCAAGCCAAGGGCAAAATAAACCCCCCAACTCCATTCCACACAAGGTGCATAATGCCAAATGACAGCAAGTTCCTCTCCCACTACAGACAAAAAGAGACCTTCCTACCAGACCACACTGCAGTGGGGAAAAGAAAATCCCCCTCCTCAACCCCCTAAAGATTTAAATACCCCAAATCTCAGCAATGAACAAATCACACAACAGCTGGCCCATATACCATAACCGGACCACAGTGCCAGCCACAGAATAGCCAGCAGAGTGACCTCCAAGCCAGTGGACAGTCAAGACCCATTTTTCCAGGCACCTTAGGCCCACATTTTCCCCTCATAGTCAGGACAGTCACTCAGTATCTATCGCCACAAGGGGTAACTCAACTATTCATTTTCTTAATGGGGAGGAAGCCTTGATGCTCTGGCCAGGCAATCGCTGCAAGCTCCAATACCCAAAGTTGACCAGTGTCCCTCTAGCTACAACAACGACATCTGCCTATAACTTGGATCATTCTTCTAGCACATTCAAAATCCCTTCCATTTTTTACAAAGACTCCCTTCCACCACCCGGTCTGTTATTCAGTATGACCAAACTCACTCCCATAGCTACACAGAGACCCACCACTATGTTTATTCCCCCAGCTGGACCATACCCACTCCCAATACTGCAAATGGAGATGCCTGCCACTGGTCAATTCCCCTAGCCTGACTTAACTCCCTCCTGCAGCTGTGGGAGACACTCTCCACAACCTGGTTTATTTCCCCCACCCAAAAGCGAAATGTGCCCCTGTATACCTAAACATTTGGTCAACAAGTGACACAGAAATAGACCTCACTCAGAGGCAGGATAAGTGTGCAAAAGTAAACAAAAGTTGTGTATGTTGTGTGTACTGCCAGTGGTGCTTTGTGCCTGTGTCTGTGTGTACATATCTGCATCTGAATAACTCCATTCTGGGCCACCCCTGCTAATACAAGAGGAAGAAGTACATTCTCACTGGGGACTTTGGTTAGAGTGATTACAACAATGCTCTAAGGGCCTTGATGGTGTGGAGGGACATGTGGGCAGTCATCCAGTGTGCAAAGGTGGGGCAATACTTTTCCTTGTGTTGGTCTATCCCCTCCCTCTAGCTATGAGAGCATGAACACACTGGTGTCTTGGGGACAGCATGCTACACAACGTATGGTTACCCATGCTGCCAAAGGCACCCCACCAGGACCTATGCTCTGAGTAACATGGTGCTGTCCCGTGAGCAACTTTTTGCTATTCAATATTGTTCCATCTTTTGCTTGTGTGAATTCTGAAGTAAAGTACAGTACTTGTTTAAACACTCAGCCATCTGTGCTTCCTTGATAATTTGGTCACCACTTTCCCAATCCCTAAGTGGTCCAACAGGTAGGTGTCTGTATTTTCCTCTTCTTATTCACATTGTCTACTGAACTTTTTTTTATTGGATGTGGCTTCAAGTGCTATCTATTCCTTTGTTGTTTGTTTAGCTCCTTTGATTTTCTGTTTGCACTCTTACAGTTTGTTCCTGTAGATCTGTCTGTTTTCACTGGTGTCTTGCAACTTTGTCATCTTGTATGCCTCTTGCTTTTATCCATGATTATACTGAGGACTTCCTTCATTATCCACTTGGTTATGTCTCCTACTATTGTACATTTTGCCTCTGTGGGATACATTCTTGTTTCAGGCTATCTAAAACAATTTGAGGAAGTCTGTTGCTGTTAAACATTTATGCCTATGAGCTTGCCCCATTAGCTTGCTTTCCCAAGACTCCTTTCTCATACGTTTACTCACATTTCCAAATCTGCCACGTGTGGCAGCATGGACTATGTCCCTTTCTTTGGATTTCCTCCATTCTGTTCAATGGTGAATATGATTATGTTATGATCACTGTTTCCTAATGTCTCAGCAATTTCCGTATCTCTGACCAAATCATCCTTATTGCTAAAGATCACATCCAGAGTTGCATAATTGCTAGTCTTATCCATGACATACTGTGTCAGCTAGCATTCCACCAAATTACCAAAGAACTGCCTGATTGACCTAATCTTTGCGATTCCCTCCTCCTAGTCTCCATTTGGGTAGTTGAACTTTTCCATGAGTAACATTGGCAGTGAGTGAATGACCCACTGAATGTCATTCCCATAGTGCTTCACTCTCCATTACTGTCACATTAAGTAATGCACTTCTTCTATTACTGTACCTTTGTGAGGCTGTGTGCTTCAGTATAACGCATGCAGGGGTTGGTGGTGGCTGGGCTCAGTGTAAAGCAGAGCCAGTACCTTGACAGATTTTCAATGCCCTCCTTTGTTTCCACTTTCTTGCTGATATACTTCAAGAAGGCCTTGTTATTGACCTTCACTCCCTCTGCTATCCTGAGTTCAGTCTCTGCCTTGGTCCTCCTCACCACAGTGCTGGCCTCCCTGATTTTTTCTTGGTGGTGCTGCCCAGCAGACCCCAACTGATTCCCTTTATATTTTTATAAAGACCACTTTTCTCTGCCTAACTGACATCTTCACCTCCCCTGAGAGACACACTGATCTTTTTATTTTCCTGTTCTAACTTGTCTAAGACAGTACTTAGTGACTTCCTGTATTTCCATCAGCTCCCATTCTACCCATACCTACTCCATCTGCCACAACCCACTGAGTCTTGCTCAAGGATTCCTTACATTTTTCCTCAAATCAACCCTCTTAATGGCCAGAACCACTGTTCTTTAATTCAGATACCTGCTCCTAAGAGGGATTTTGAACCACATCAAGTTGTGGTCACTTGTTCTGGGCGGGGGGGACTAAACTGTTATCTATTTGAAAAGTTATTGGTTCAAGTGCACCAGATCCAAGATAACCCCCTCCCTGGTTGGTTCCCTTATATGTTGTAGAGGAACACATCCTGGAAGGGGTCCACTAGGGCTTGACCTTTGGCATCTGTGCTAGGTTAAGCCATAAACAAAAGACAATGTGACCCAAAGTTCATCCTCCCTATCAGGAAACTGAAACGTTTAACAATTCTGCATATAAAGCATGATGCACCAACCTAGGGTATTAGCTTTTTTAATATTTACAGGCAGTAATATGATCATTTTGACCAACCCTTGCAGGGTACAACTATTTTATTTATTTGATTACATACCTTAGGAAGTGCTCTATATTGGTGCAAAGAGAAAAAGATGAAATCATGACTGAGGTTATACAGGCTTAATGCACAGTTTCCTTTTAGAATCAGAGCTGAATGTTGCCAAAAACTTAATAAACAAAGGTGTTGGTCTGACAGCTATAAAGGTCTGGGCTCTATTCTGTTAAAATCCTTTTTTATGCCTTCATCTCTTCTTACCTTGACTACTTTTCTATGACCTTGCAAAGACTCAGTTTTCAAGACCCCAGCTTCTCAAAATGCCACTGCCCGCTTCCTTACTGCACCAAGAAATGTGATAACTCTACCCCATTCTCCATGACCTGCACTGGTTCCCTATCATGTTTTAGATTCAGTTTTGCTTTCAAAATCATTAGCGGGATGCTCCCACCTATCTCACTGATTTGGTCTTCCATACACCCACTCTCACCCCTCTTCTAACACTTGCCTCTCTGCTGCTCCATCTCCCAACATTTCAGCTGCTAGCAGCAGAGCCTTGAAACATTCTCTTTTATTGCCTTGATGTCCTTGCCATATGGATCATCTTACTTATCTCTCTTCACCTACCCTCCACACACAGAAACATAGAAATACCAAAAACTGATGACAATAAAAGGCATCATGGTCTATTAAGTCTGCCTTGTTGTCTGCTTAGATGAGATACTTCCATGGACCCCAAGGGTTCATGCCAATACTCTTAACACTTTGTTCTCTTTGGTGTACAACCAGTCCCTTGTGTCTGTTCCATCCACTTTTCATTCTCCCACTGTATTTGCATTGATCACCTCAGTGGGCAGTCTGTTTCACTTTTCCACCACCCACAATGTGAAGTATTTTCTGATATCCTTCTAAAACCTCCCCAACACACACGTGCACGTGCGCTCACACACACACACACACACTCTCTCTCTGTTGTTGACATTGGTATTACTGTTGTCACTATTAGAGAACAATTAACTAATATCTACTTTGTTTTTTCTCTGAATGTATTTTAACATTTCAGTTATGCCTCCCTCTGCCTTCTAACTACCAATGAACACATATTGAGGATTTCCAGTTTGCTTATATGACCTACCTTGTTGCCAGTGTATCACCTTAATCACCTCCACTGCACTGATTTAAGTTTGTCTATTTCCTTTTTTAGGTGCAGATTTCAAAGTATATGCAGGGGCAACATTATCCATTTCTTTTCTGCTGCTAAATTCCTTCCCACTACATCCCAGCATCCTTTTTTCCTTCCCTATAACATTGTTGCATTGGGCACTAGATTTAAGGTTGTTTGAAATTATGAAACCACATCCTTTTCTTCCTCCAACATTCCACTTGTTACCCTTCCCAGTCAATATTCTCCCCAAGGGTTTCTGCAGCCCACCTGCATGACCTTGTACTGTCTGGCATTAAATCTCAGCTTCTAGATCCTCAGTCATTGTTCCAGCTTATCCAGAAATTCTCTCAATTCATGAATATTTTTCTCACTATCCATTCTTCTACAGAACCTGGTGCCATCTGAAAAAAGGCAAATTTTTCTTCTGACACCCTCTGCTATGTCACTGATAAAGATGTTAAAGAGTACCAGTCCAAGGACTGACCCCTGCCAGATCCCACTTGTCAGCCCCTCTGACTCCTGAGTATTCCTCATTTACTACTACCTTCTGTGCCCCCATCCAGTTCCCCACTCACTATGTCTGTCCCCCACCCCAGGTTCCCTAGGTTTTATTTTTACCAATCTGTTCTGAACTGAGTCAAATGCTTTACTACAGCCCAGATGCAGCATGTCTGGGGGTTGGGGAATGGGGGTAGGCCCTTGTACTGTCTTGGGGGGGCTTTTTCCATGCCCCTATTCCTCTATGTTAAAGATTTTGCAACTCTACCTCTTCCCATGGAGTTGATCATTTACCCTTTTTTCTCCTCTATGGTACTGTGAATCTGTGATGTCTGATATTGCAAGCTCCTACTAAAGCTGTAGGTAGGGCTAGAGGGATGTTGGGGTGTATTAGTAGGGGTATCACAAGTTGTAAGAGGGAGTTAATAATCCTTCTTTACAAGACACTGGTTAGGCCCCATCTGGAGTACTGCGTGCAGTACTGTAGGCTGCACCAGCACAAGGACATACACAAAATGGAGGCAGTCCAGAGAAGGGCAACCAGAATGGTGCAGGGACTGCATCGGAAAATATATAAGAACAGATTAATGGAGCTCAATATGTATACTCTACCCTTGGTAATTGCTTTTTATTTACATATTTATTTAGTGTTTAACCAAGAAGGGGCTTGTAAACTCTTTATCTTGTGAGTAACATCAGAAGGATTTAAATACTGCATTTGGGTAGACCCTTGGAGATAGCTAGATTGTCTACTAGGATTTTCTGACAGTTAAACTATTTTTAAATAAATTACAGGTGGCTGAGGAGTTGAATAAGGAGCTTGCAAACTCTGCTTATCTTGGGAGTAACTTCACAAGGGTTTGAATACTGCATTTTGGTTGCCCCTTGGGGGTCACTGGATTGATTACTAGAATTTTGGGACAGAAACTATTTTTAAATAATTTACTGGTGCGTAGAATTTTGTGATAGTTAAACTATTTTTAAATAAGTTACTGGAGGTTAGTTGAATTATTACAAAGGGCAGTGCTCACCAGGGTGGTGGAGCAGTGGTGTATTTGATTGTTTCTAACAGCCATCTGTGGTTGTGGACTACCCACCCACCCTTTCCCCACACCCCACACCCCCATGTGTGGCATTTTATAGCCAAAGTTCTGACATCACTTCCTCAACAGGTCTTGGGGCTGAACTGTCATATTCTTAATAACCCACCACAGTGCATAAAGGGTAAGTACACCACAAACACAAATATATATATATATATATATATATATATATATATATATATATTACATATTGTATATTATAAGGGAGAGGGACATGTGGGAGTGGTGCAATGCACTGGCTGTGGGGCAGCAGTTTTCCAGGAGACATTCTGAAACTGCATTGTTGTCCTATTTGCAGGCAACTGTCAGCTCTGAGGGAGGAGAGGTTGCCCACCTCCAGGCTGAACTGGCAAGGTCTAAGGAGGCCTCCCCCACCCAGAGAGCACCACTGCCACAACCACTGCCTCAGAGGTTGCCAAGTATGAAGAGCAGTTGGACCACTGTGGGTTCTGGGAGGGTACGGGTGGTGGAACAGAGGCGAAGCCCCTGAGTTGTACCTCTACACAAATCATACACCAGTCTGGCAGAGCAAGGTTCCTCTATGATGGCACCATCAGTGGAGACCAAGAAGAATGCTGAGGACATTCACAATGTAGACCCAGAAAAGGGTGGCAAGGGACACCACAGGGGAAGGAAACAGCTTCTGATAGGGAACTCAATTGTTAGGGGGCTAGAACTGGGGAAGGGAGAGGAGGGGGAAGTAAGGTGCCTGCCTGGTGCCATGGCTTGTAGGGACAAGAAGCGAATCCTCAGGATTGCAGAAGTAGCAGCACAGGAGAGGGAACTAGATATCATTGTCCACCTTGGGAAAAATGACCTAGCTAGGCATATAATCAGTGCAGTACAGTGCAGGATGAATTTGTGGAGTTGGGAAGGGGCCTCAGACAGGTAGCAAGCACGGTTACCTTCTCAGAGGTGCTGCCAGTCCATGGCAGGGTTGAGGCTAGGGTACTGCACACCATGCAGTTTAATGAATGGTTGCAAAACTGGTGCAGAGCACAGGGCTCTGGCTTCATTGGGGACTGGGAGTACACCTGGAGAGATGAAGGTCTATACTGGCATGATGGTCTGCATCTGTCTGTGAAGGGAAGCAAGCTCCTAAGTGACAGGTTTAAATGCTTCCTTGGCAAGCTTTTAAACTAGCCAAGGGGAGAGGTGCTGATAAGAAGCAGGAAATTACAAGCCTCCCCCCACAGAACATGCCAGGTAGTAAGGTAAACACTGAGGTACAGAGCTTAACAGAGGGCAGGACAGGGGTAAATGGAAAAATAGACAAGAGCAATAAGAGCAGGGATGGGGGAAAAAGGGATAAAGCCAACATTAAATGGAGGGCAATGAGTACCAATGCCCACAGTCTGGGAAACAAGCTTCCTGAGCTAGTAGCACTGATGGAAGATGAACATTTGGACATTGTGGCAGTCACAGAAACATGGTATACTGAGAACCATGACTGGGATGTCAACATACCAGGGTACACAGTCTACAGAAGGTACAGGGAGGGTAAAAGAGGAGGTGGAGTAGCTTTATACATAAGGGAAGGGATCAAAGCTACAGAACTAAAAAGTAAAGCACTCTGGGTCATCTTGGAGATTGGGAATAGCATCACAATCTGTACAGGGGTTGTATACAGACCCCTGTCTCAAGGGGAGGAAATGGACAAGAAAGTGATAGAGGACATTCTCAAAATGGCTGAAAACAGGGAGATACTGTCGATGGGGGACCTGAATATGCCAGATGTTAACTGGATGACATGTACTACAGCCACATCCAAGAGCTGGATCATTCTCGATGCCCTGCAGGGGGCAGGCCTTAAACAGCTAGTGTTGGAACCCACTCAGGAGGAAGCAATACTAGACCTGGTACTCTCAAATGGAGAGAGGATCACAAATTTAGAAGTCAGTAGACATCTGGGAACAAGCAACCACTGCACAGTGTGCTTCATGATAAGCACAATCATGGAGACAAGCCATTCAAACACAAGGATACTGGACTTTAGAAGGGCTGACTTTGGCAAAATGGGTGACTACCTGAGGAACGCACTATCAAATGGCCAAAAAGGAGGGGTGGAAGAACAATGGAGAAAAATCAAAACTGCCATCATAGAGGCAACAAGGCTTTGTGTGAAACAAATAAAGAAAACAAAGCAGAGTAAAAAAACACTATGGTTCTCAAAAGAGGTGGCAGCGAAGGTTAAGGAGAAATAGGATGTATTCAAAAAGTATAAGGAATCACAGAAGGAGCACATCAGGGAACTGTATTAATTAAAGCAGAAAGAAGTGGGGAAGGCAGTCAGAATAGCAAAGGCCCAAACCGAGGAAAAAATAGCCAGCTCAGTTAAGAAGAGGGATAAAACCCTTCATAGGTACATTAGGGAGCATAGAAAGGTTAAGGGAGGAATAGTGAAGATTAATAAAGGAAAGGGGAGGTGGGCAGAGGGAGATAGTAAAAAGGCAGCGATACTGAATGAATACTTTTGCTCAGTATTACAAAAGAAGATGAGGAGGAGTTACCTAAACAAGACAATAGAAGCACTCTGGGTAGGGAGGGTTGACACCAGTCCATTTACAGAAGAGTCTTGAAAGAACTCCAAAAATTCAAGGTGGACAAAGCAATGGGGCCTGATGGGATTCACCCCAGAATCCTAAAACAACTAAGGGAGGACCTAGTGACACCACTGACCACACTTTTTAACAAATCATGGGAGGATGGGGTGGTACCTGAGGACTGGAGGAGGGCAGATGTGATTCCCCTTCACAAAAGTGGGAGCAAGGCAGAAGCAGGAAACTACAGACCTGTTAGTTTGACCTCAGTGGTAGGGAAAATGATGGAATCACTTCTGAAAGAAAGAACTGTTGAGTACCTAGAGGCCAGCGGGGTACAGGACCCAAAGCAGCATGGATTTACAGCAGGAAGGTCATGTCAGATGAACCTAATTGATTTCTTTGACTTGGTGACCAAAGTAATAGACCTGGGAGGGGGTATGGATATGGCCTACCTAAACTTTAGCAAGGCATTTGACAGTCCCACAGAAGAGATTAATAATCAAGTTAGCCAGCCTGGGAGTGGTTTCCAGGGTGATAGTCTGGGTAGCAAACTGGCTGCACAACAGGACAGAGAAGGTAATAGTGAATGGAACACATTCCGAAGAAAGGGGGGTTACTAGTGGAGTACCTCAGGGCTCAGTACTGGATCCAGTCCTCTTTAACATCTTTATAGGTGACATTGCAGAAGGTCTGGAGGGAAAGGTATGCCTCTTTGCAGATGACACAAAGATCTGTAACAGAGTTGACACACAAGGGGTGGTAGAAAGGATGAGAAGGGACTTGGCAAGGTTGGAGGAATGGTCAGACATATGACAACTTAGATTCAATGCAAAGAAGTGCTAAGTAATGCACCTGGGAAATAAAAACCCAGGAGAAGAGTACACAACAGCAGGGGAGGTACTAACAACAACACAAATGGAAAGGGACTTGGGGGTAGTCATATCAGATGACCTAAAGGTGGGTAAGCAATGTGAGAAGTCAGTAAGGAGAGCCAGGGGGATACTGGGATGCATAGAAAGGGGCATCACAAGTAGAAAAAAGGAAGTGGTTATCCCTCTGTACAGACAGTTGGAATACTGTGTGCAGTTTTGGAGACCCCATCTATGCAAGGACACAGACAGGATGGAAGCAGTCCAGAGAAGGGCAACTAAAATGGTGCAGGGTCTGCATCAGAAACCATATGAAGAGAGACTGAGAGAGCTTAATATGTATACCCTTGATGAAAGGAGGGACGGGGGGACATGATAGAAACTATCAAGTACCTCAAGGGAATCAACAAAGTCCAGGAGGGTAGCATCTTTCAGAAAAAGATATGTGTAAGAACAAGAGGGCACAATTTAAAGATAGAGGGGGGATGGCTCAGGGGTAATGTAAGGACATTTTTTTTCACAGAGAGAGTGGCGGATGCATGGAACCACCTTCCTGGGGAGGTTGTTGGGTCTAAAAAAGTGGGGGAATTCAAACATGCACGGGACAGACATAAGGCAAATGTAGTGGGGGGGTTGCAGGAAGTAGGCTGTTGATTAAACTAGAATCTGCAGCTTATCCAATCGGTAGGGAAATGGGCAGACTGGGTAGGCCAAGTGGTCCTTATCTGCCATCAAAGTCCATGTTTCTAGAGCAAAGGAAGGAGAGAGGTGATATGATCAAAATATTCAAACATCTTAAGGGCATTAACAAGGTGAAAGAGTCTAACATGTTTCAATACAAGAAAAATAGCAGGACAAGAGGACACAGCATGAGATTACATGGAGGCCAATTAAGGGGTAATGTGAGGAAGTTATTTTTCACAGAAAGGGTGGTGGATGCATGGAATGGCCTACCTTAGGAAGTGGAGGATATGAATACAGTGAAGAGCTTTAAACAGGCATGGGATAGGAATACGGGAGCAATACAGATGAGTATGAATATATAGGCCATGGACAGAATAAAGGTTCATGGCACATTAATAAGGTAGAAATAATGAGCAGACTGGATGGGCCTTGTGGTCCTTATCTGCCGTCAACTTCTATGTTTCTATGTTTCTATAATGTATCTGGTTTATGACCAATAATTCGTGAGGAATAGTGGCATGTACTATATCATCATGTTGTGGGTCTGGAGTTATAACAGACTGATTTCCTCATTAGATCCGCTTTTATATTTGGACAGAATACTCTGACCACTACAGACATTGGTTCATGGGCAAATGCTTATCTTACTTCCACCTTATGAACTTTTGTTTTTGATGAATGCATTATGTTGGTTATTAATACTGCGTTGTATTTATTTCATGATTTATTGCTGTATTGTTTTTATTATTAGTTTTTTATTGATTATTATGTTATTGTCATCTGATAATGTATCATCCTGTGTACTTCACCTATTTCAAAACAATTTTTAATAACCTTTAATAGAAATTGAATTTTAAAAAAATCAGACACGTGTCAACTGCCTGTTCTTTATCAACAGTCTCCCTATTCAAGTGTTGCTTAAAAACTTTTTCTTCCTTGCCTAAAATTTTCAGTTTTTAGTCTCTGCTTTTAACCTTTTGTTGACTTATTTTATTCTTTTTTCACTTTGTGACTGCCAGATACAGTACTTCGCTGGTACTACCTGCAGCTGCTGCTTCTTAGCCCACCAAGTGCCTGATAATATGTATTGTAAACAGTTTCCCTGTTGTACATATTGTAATATACTGTTTTGTTTTAAATTTTGTTTTCTCTGTGTTCTGTGGTCTGTATTTTTTTGGTTTGGGAGTTCCTCAACTATAAATCGTTTAGAGGTACACTTTGTATTATAGACACTAAAATTAATTGCACTGAGTAGTGCGATGAGTTTTGCTGGCCATTTCCTAGTTCTTAGCATATAACAGTATGCATCAGAAATATCTCCATTGCTTCAGTGGCACTGAGCAGTATGGGGCAACTGTTGCACTCTGGCGACTCAGGTTCATGCCCTGAACCTGGGATATCAGGAGCAAATATCGACAAGGAGGGTAAAAGAATATCCAAGAGCCTCGTCTCCTCGTGTGGGTGGGAGGTGCATTGCTTAGAGGGTATTAAAACATTGGTCATGCTATATCACTCTTACTTACCTGATAATGATGCTTTTAATTTGTTGATATTAAAAATAGCAGATCGGGGGTGGGGCACTAGAGAGCCATCTTCTAGGCTGGACGTACTTCTTAACACCTGTTCACCTCATGGAGCTAAAAATTGCAATAATCCAGTCAAAATTGTTTAAGATCTATATTCTGCCTTCAGAACTAGGCGCAGATAGACGCAAGGGGCAGAACAATCTAACTTTCAAGAATGTGTTGGCAGAAATCGCAAGCTCTGAGGCCGGTAAAAGAACAACAGCCACCGGGTACCACTAGGGCATCTGGACCAATGAATAGCAGCAGTAATGGGGTCCAAGGTGCATCTGTGCCACTGTGGAACATTATGCTTGAATCCATGCTGGCAATGGATGCTAAAATTGACAAAACTCTCCAGAAGTTGGAGACCCATGATGCAGCCCTGCAAAAACTAACTGGATTGGTAGTGGAGGTAAAAAAGTGCTCTGTTTCCACTTTAACTACAGTGGTTGCTTTAACTAAAGAAAACGGACAGCTCCGTCACCATCTGGAAACAACTGAAAACGAAATTCGTTCAGGCAATATCTGAATTATTGGAGTGCCCGAAGGTATCAAGGGGACTGCAGTGCTGGGCTTTCTGGTGACCTGGTTACAAGAGAATCTCACCATGCCAGAAGGATTTAACCAGTCTTCCTTTACTAAGGCCTACCGTGTCAATCCTAGGGTACACCCTGCAGCTATGAATCAACCGTTTACCATTCTGTTAAAAACATCAGGTTCGGGGATCAGAGATGCTGTACTTTTGGTGGCACTGTCCACTTATTCCCTGGACATCAACAGAGCAGATGTTAAATTCTTCCTAGACTTATCGTTTCATACACGGGCATGGAGAAAGGCATTTGACACACTGAGACAGCGGCTGCGGTCAATGGGGATTATGCACTCATTCTTGCTACCAGCCTGACACTATGTGCTCTATGGAGGAAAAACATGGCAATTTAGTAATCTTCAGGATGTGGGCCATTGGTTTGAAAAAGTGGAAGCTGAGTTTGCCAGTTCTCAAGTAGCTCCTCAGTCTACTCACTCAACTTCTGATTTAGGACTGATTTATAAATACTGGATCAGGAGCAATCGGATCAAAATAATTTGTAGCAAGTTATGATTTTAATGCTGGAGAGACATTGGTGTCTACACTTTTTGGTTGGGACTTCTGGGGGGAATTTCTGGGGCTTAGCAATTGTTATTTTCAGGTAAATTAATCTGGGGGATCACCAATGTTAAGGTGAATGTGGGGTATCCATTATTTTGGGAGCCCCTTTTTGGTTCTTCCTCCTAGGAAGTGATTGCTGCAATAATTTAAACCTCCAGGTTTTTGCATTTGTAATCGATAAGATAAAGTATGCTCTCTGTTGGAGCGGATTTTGAATTCTGATGCAGACTGTATACAGGGGGTACTTTGACTGATTCTGGTAAGCTGGGCCTACACTGAAGTTTTTTTTTTTCAAAAGTTAACCAATGAGGAAATGGAACATTGTTTAACCAACAGTAGCACACTAAGCCGAAGCTTGTTTCCAGATGTGACCTGGGAGAACAAGGAAGTTAAGTGACTTGCTCAGGATCACACAGTATGCACCTAGGTGGCTGTGGGATTAAAACCCAGGTCTCCAGATCTGCAGCTCAGAGCCTTAACCCACTGTGCTATACTGCCTTGGAGGAGCAAAGTAGGATTGTTATGGCAATGAAAACCTTTTGTTGATATTCTACCTATCTCATAACAGGTTAAATAGCAATCCTCTGATTGTGTTTCTATACCTTTATTTTATTTTTCCTATGGGATATACCTACTGCCATTGAAGAGGCTAGCAAATCTCAGAGACTGCTGGACTTTGATAATTGAACTGTGTTGTTTCCCCCCATCCTCTCTTGCACCAGATTACAGGGAGATTGATGTAAACGTCCTCCATAATGTAACTATAGAGGGTTGGTTTACTATCTGAAACTATTGTTATTCCTTGTATGAGCTTTGTAATTGTACAATGTTTATGTACAAAAACTAATAAATACAATGTTTTAAAAAAAAAATCAGATCTTTGTGTTTAGCAATTTTAACCATATTATGACTAAACAGAGTTATTTTTTCTCATCAGTTGAGCAGCTATTTAAACTGTTATTGATTCTCTAAAATGTCTAAATGATTGAGTAAACATAAAAAACTAAACTCAGAAATTCATACATGGCCCCATGAAAAATTCAGAAATAAGTAATTTCTAGCTCAGCATACGCCTTCTGTTCAAAAACTTTCTAAAGAAAAACAAAAACATTGAATATGTGAAAATTTTAAAAGACCATATAGTAAACTGAGAACGTGACAGACACCAGTGACCTAATTATATAGTTGTCTAAAAGGACTCAGTCCATACTGAATAACATTAAGGCACTGCATTATTAGGAATACACTTTTATAGAATGTGCTACATTATTTCAAGCATAAGTGATTTAAAATAATTTAACATAAAGGCTGACCCAAAACCTTTAAAGGGACACTGTCAACCCACTTAGGCCTCAGAGCGTCCTTAGTTTAAAAAACATATTTTATGATTCTTTACATTCTATACAGACTGTTGACAGAGCTGGTAGTTTGATTTAGTTCCCTTTTTTCTTTTAAAAAAATGAAAAACTGAGTGCCCATCATACTGGTGTTACCACACCAAAAACATGTTTGTTTACCTTTTCTTGACCAACTTCTACTGCATCTTTCCTGGACTCAGGGACACCTCCAACACAATCTAGCCACTCATTATGGAGTGGAAGTAGAGAAGACTATTATATCATGAGTGTCTGCACTGTTTGAGGGTGTTTTTGATGTTCAAGAAGTATGTAATAAGAGTAGTTCAATGATTTGAAGCAAAACAAGGCTAGGTATAGCTATACATTACCATGCATTTCAGTTCTAATAAACAAAGAGGCAGACAAAACAACCAGCAACATCATTTAATTTTAGAGAAGGTAAGCAATCATAATATGTGGGTTTTACCTAAAAATATGATGCAAAAAAAGCTTGACAGTGTCCCTTTAACATTCTTCTAAGTAAAGTTGCATTCATATCACTTCTGTTACCTACTTTAATGTCCAAAACTAAAGTTCCCCTTTCTGTCAAAAGTATAGTAAACCACAATTTTATAATTGACTAGTTCTGCCCTGCATTACTGGTGCATTTAGAGTACATAGGTATATGAATGATGAAACGTTTAAATATTACCAAACTGAATGTCATGCTATGAATTATTTTTCGGTAGTAGAACCTGATTAAAAAAGTACTTTGTCTAGAGTTTTCTAAGTAGATTTTGTCTACCATTAGTATTGTTTCTTAAATTAAGGGAGGCAGCTTTGGTTTTCCATCTAACTTCTCACTGGAGTATGCAATTATGTAATTATAATACTCCTCTTTCTCAGAAAGAAATATTGTTTTATAAATGACATCCATTCTATATAGCATAACTCAAACCATACAGTATATGCTGAAATAATGCATTAACAAAAGTGAAAGAAATTACTTTTCAGCAAAGCAAAGAATATCGTAGAAATGCCCTGAAAGTTTAAAAGCAGCAGATCAACAGAACATTGTGTATATTTTCTTGTTCTATTTTTCAGCTGGTTTGTTTTTCAGACCACAAAAAAACAAAGATACGTAGGAAGATAAACACAGTCTGATAACTGAAAGGATGAATAATGAATTGGATGTAATGAAAGAAAAATTAGCAAATGAGACAACTGAAAAAAAAAAAAGCTGAAACATTAGTCATCTCAATGATGCAGAGGCAGCATGTTTCATTGCCAAGTATGAGGCCTGGGTTCATATGCCAGCCATGGAATCCCATTCTAGGCCAGGCACATCCTGGAGGTAATGTACTTTGTAACTGGAGAGGTACAGTAGTGGGTTACTAAGGTGTCAGTTACTCCCTTCTGGCCAATAATGGAGAACTGCTTATATTAGCTGTGAAGACAAGATCCTCATCTACCCTGGCAGCCAGAGAAAAGGTTTAGCCATGGTGGCCTCCTACCCAGGGGTTGGGGACAGACGGAAAAGAGGAAATATTGGGGATAAACAAAAATAACATCTAAACATTTATTCTGTATAATATATGAAACTTTTGCATCATTGTACCAAAAAAATAACTAATAATACTATTTCTACAGAAGTATCCTGTGTGTTTATCTTTCAGAAAGTCTCGATGTTGTTCAACTGGATAGCCTTGACACTGCAGCTGATGATGCGTACAAAACAAGCTTTACTCACACATCAAGCAGCAGAGGCAGTGTTGAGCATTGGTGAGGCCTTACCTCAATTTCTGTATCCAGTTCTAGAGACCCCATCTTCAGAAGGACATAAACAAGGTACAGGTGGTACAGAGAAGGGCAACAAAAATTGTGAGGGGACTGCATCATAAACCAGATACTGTGGGTTAAGCTGGAAAGGAAAGGCTGAGGGAGTTAACTATGTACTCCCTGGAGGACAGGAGGGATCAGGGACATAATTGAAACATTCAAGTACCTCACAGGGAAGAACAAGGTACAAGAGGGTACCATCTTCCAACAAAAATGATGCTCGAGGATGAGGGGGCACAACATGAAGCTGGGGGGATTCACAGGCAATATGAGGAAGTGGAACAGCCTACCAGCAGAAGTGGTGGGGGCAAAAACTGTTACAGGATACAAGAACACATGGGATAGACAGAAAGGAATCCTAAAAGTCGGGGGGGGGTACTGTAGGCTGCCTAGAGCCTACTGTGTCACTATGGATAGAGTCATAAGGCAGACTGGGTGGGCCTGGAGGCCCTTATCTGCCATCAACTTCTATATTTCTATGTTTGTATGTGTGAGTAGGAAGCTTGCATAGCACAGGGCAGCATCATACATCCCAGTCAGATGCCAGCGAATATCATTGTAATGTGGGTGCTTTGTCTCAGCCTGATATTGACTGGTCAGAGTAGTCTCCCACCTTCAATCATACCACAGCAGAAAGGGGATAAGACATTTGGGGATAAACAAAAAGGTAAAAAGAACAGTGGCACTCACGTGGATGAGGTCACTATGCGAGACCCACCAGCTGGGGCACCTGCTGTTTGCATCTCCCAGTCCTCCCCGGTTGGGATAGTTGTGGTCACCTAACCCAGAAGGCTAACATTATATTAGGGGAACTTGAAGTGGGTATCTGGGGCTAGCTGTGACTGCTCCAGTAGATATGGAATCCAGGCCTTTGGCGAGTGAGCAAGGGAAAACCAGGCCCATTAGAGAAGGAGGTAAAAACATAAAGTAAAAAATTATTACTACATGTATGGTACATGTACTCTATATCTATTGGAATTATGATTGGGCATATGCAGGCTCAGAACTAAATGATTTGACAACATCATTTGAACTTAGTGAACCTACCCTGGTACAAAAAAAAGCAAGCACTGAATCTGACAATACTGCCAGTCTTCTTGTATTTGTCATTTTTCTAAGATTTTTTAAGGGGGTTGGTCACAGGAATTGCATCAGTTGGGAGAGAACATTTTCTCACCAACCTTTTGCACGTGGCATCTCTAGTGCTTTAAAGATGCTTTGAAAACACAAAAAGAAATATTTTGTTTTTGCAGAAACATTCAGATCAACATTTTCATGTCAATGGATGAATTTTGTAATGAAATATGTCTACTGCATATGGAGAAGCCCCACTACCCACAAACTAAAAATGAAGAATCAATTTAAACTTACACCAGGTTTTGGGGCCCTTTGGTCAGTAGGCAGACAGTATGAAGTTGAACCATTTCCCTGTATATGAGTATAAAATACAGCTCTAATTAAAATATACCAAGGGCTCAATCACTTTCATGAAACAGTATGTGTGTTTCTTTAAGCTTACACGATCTAAATCATGTTTGCTCTTTAATGTTTTATCTTTCTGGCATCATATACAGGAAGGAAGCATTAACATACCCAGGAGAGCTGGTAAAAGTAAAATGTAAAATTGGGATGCCTCAAGCAAGCTACTGCATGGTTCACAGCATAAAGTATATCATTTAAAACGTTTCTCTGATTGCTCACTTTACTAGGTCTAAAGCAATGCTGCTCTTGAAACTATAGGTTTGTGTTCCCTACTTTTAGCCTTATTGCTTCTTTTGTATTATTAACTACATCTAAAGAACTTTTGCATGAAACTGCTTCCAGTTTAAGAAAATAATGGTGTACAAACTGAAAACAGAAAATGCACTAATACAATTAAAGTCTTTTTTTAAATTTATAAATCTTTTTTCTGTTTATTTCCCCTCCCCGTCTCCATCCTCCTTATTGGGGGCCACCAAGATGCCACCCTTCCTCTGCCTGGATTTGTTTATGTTTTTAATATATAATTGTTCTCACAAAAATTACATTTAGAGATTTCCTGCAAATTTACACAATCATTAAACTCAAATTTACCAACCAAATATTTGGTGTCAAATTTGCAATGCATGAAAGAGAAGAAAGCAATAGATCTCTCTCTTTTTAGTAAAAAATGAAAACAAGCTAACGCCTCCATATTAGAGACCTTTGTTCATACATTGTGCATAAAATCAAGTGGTTATTTGCCCAAAGGGCTAGTACCAACCATTCAAATTAGACATCTTGTTGATAGCAGCAGATAATTTAGCACACTCAAATGTTCTGCAGTTTATAACTTTTCAACATAAGACTCAAATATGTATACCTTACAGGTAGTAAAGCCAAGAGACACCTTTACAGCCAAATCTGTTTCTATGTCCAGATAAAAATGAGTAGGCGCATTTATCAGCTTTGTTTAGGGCCAAGAATGTATAATGCTTTACTCACATTCCTGAAACCCACAATACATAAATTTTTAATACTTCCACTTAGTGCCATTAAAAAGATGGCAAGGGAAGATTTTAAAGTAATTAATGATATACTGTAGTTAGCTGCTAAATACTAACAGGAACAGTAGTCTTGCATACAATACAACATATAAGCCTTTCTAATACAGAATAAGCAGTAATTACATTTGAATATATAATTACAATAATCAATAAGACAGGCTAAAGTTGTACTTAACTAACTTCAATGTAATCTGTGGGCAACAGTTAAACTCTACATTTTACTGTTAGCATCAAAGGGCACTATTTTAAGTACAATCACATCTTCACAGTTTTGACATGTATATGCAGATTTCTAACACCTTGTGATTTTTTTCCTTGAACATTTTTGCAGCATTCCATGTTTTGAATTGTATCTCTACATATAAAGGAGAATTATATTATGACTCACTCACTTTTCTATTATTTGAACTGGTAGACCACAACTGAACTGAAATATGTTGAGTTAAACTAGATTTTGATCCCACTCCATACCTCAGATTGCACTTATATAATCATCACTTTAGGTGTTCATGGATTCTAACACACCAACAACTACATACAGTGGTCTGCATCTTTAGTGCTACTATATATAGCTGATTTGGTAGGCCCAACCTTGACTACTTGAAAATGTTCTTAGACACAGAAGCTAAACAATCCCATAGGTCTTCTATTGAATGTTTATTAGTTATTCCCTGGGTATTACTGAAATTGGCTAGCTCTCAATTAAATATAGGGTTCCAGTGAATTAGACTGTATTGCTGCTCTCAGTAAGATCATCATCCAGTTTGAGTTTATTTAAAAGAGAAAGTATGGTCTAGTGGTCAGGGCAGTGAATTTTGAGAAGGGAGATCCCAGATTTCAATCCTACTAAAGTCACTGTCTCACTCTGTGACCAAAAGCACATTGCATGTCCCCACATCTTTTTCACTCCTAGTTGTAAAATATATCCTACTACAAATGAGATGTTGTATCTCACTTGTGCTAGCCTAGGTGCATAAATTGTAACAAGAAAACTGCATTGCTGTTTATATACTCCACTTCAATGTAGCAGTATGGGTTTGCCTGTGAAATCTAGCTAGCTGTTTTTATTCCCCCAACCCCCATTTTTCCATTTGGTTTCCTTTGTCACCCACTTTGATAATGGGGCCCCTGTGGCTGCACCCTTCTTCAGACACTGGGGTAGGTTAAACAACTCCCACCACAGCTAATACAAATGCTGCTCCTTGATTGGTCAGCATGGATTGTCTGACTGATGGTGGTCTTCATGTTGTCTCCCCAGGAGCCAAGCGCCTCACCTTCATGAGGCACCTATGCATCAGTTTGCCACTGGATAGTATTCCATAGCTCACCTGAGTTCTCCTTATTGTTAAATTGATAAATTTAACTATTTGTACAATCCTCTAATACTACCAACATTTAAGTATTTTTATTTAATTAATTTTTTTCTGAAGGAAATACTTATGACTGCTTCCTGACTTGTCTATCTTTCTAACCTCTTTGCCTTCCCACCTGGTAACATCATTTTTGGTAAAATGTTTACTTTGGAGCAGTACAGTTCAATTGTTCCAACAGCAGTCCATTATCCTAACTGGTTTAGTAATTAGAGTGTCATGTCTGGCCTTTTAAGCAGGACTGAGAAAATAGAAAACACACTGCAGCAGGTGGGAAGAGCTTAAAAAATCTAATTTAGCAAATGTTTCCATTAATCTCAGACGGTACTGTAACTTGCTTTTTTATATTTAGTAGATTTGCTAAATAGCCTTCCCCTCCTGCCTTCCAACCTGAATGCAGGGGTTACTGCAGCTACACATTATTCTCCAGCCTATAGGCAGACAAGAAGCTGACTTTCCAGTCAATGCTTCTCCATTGTTGACTCACAGGGGACTTATGAATATAAATGCTGTGGAGTCCACACTCTAACTCCCAAGGTACAGAGGACTACACCTCCAGGACACACCACTGCTGGGTCCAACCTTGAATATTCAAGTCCACTGGGTCAATTAGATGTCAACCTGCTTTAACTATAAAACCATAGAATTTGTCAGCAAATAAGGACCATTTGGCCACTCAGTGGGCCCATTTTGTCCCTGCCTATACTGTCACTGCAGACCGTAGTTGATCTCTAGGTACTCCCCCACCCCACTCTCCTACCAAGATTTCTTTGGGCATGCTTGAAGCCCATCACTGTGTTTGCCCCCACCACTTCTGCTGGAAGGCTGGTTCAGGCATCCACCACTCTTTCAATGAAGATGTACTTCCTCACGGCCCCTCCAACTTCATTGCATGCCCCCTTATTCATGTGCTCCTTCTTGTCTGAAAAATACTCTCTCCTGTACTTTATTTACTCCCATAAGGTACTTACAGGTCTCTAGCGTCTACACACCATCTCCCTCCTCTTTTCTAGGGTGCACATATTAACATCCCTCAGTCTCGCTTCATAGGGTTTATGATGCAGCCCCTGCACCATTTTAGTTGCCCTGTTCTAGACAGCCTCCACCTTGTCTATGTATTTTCTGAGATGTAGTCTCCAGAACTGGACACAGTACTCCAGGTGGGGTCTCACCTATGATTAACATAGTGGTTACAACACCTCTCTCTTTCTACTCATTAGCCTTCTCCCTATTCACCCCACATCCTGCTGGCCCTGCCTACTGCCTTGTTGCACTGTCTGCCATCTTGAGGTTACAGTATAAGATATAATAACCCCAGGGTCCCTTTCCTGTTTAGTGATGGTCAGTACCTCTTCCCCTATTTCATGCACCGCCACTGGGTTTCTGTGGCCTAGGCGCATGATTTAGCATTTTTTTACATTTGAAACCCAGCTGCCATTCCCTCAAAACAACTCTTTGAGTTTTCTCAAGTCTCTGCTCATTCTCTCCACCACCAGCAGACTATCTATCCTACTGCAGATTGGTTCTATGTGAAAATGGTGATCACGGAAGAGTGACTGCCATTTGGGTGAGTGTACATCCCCAAAAATGAATTACGGCAATGTACACTCACAGCGGCTAGAAAATCAGTGACTGTTTTTCTATGTTATGTAGGGGGCTGCACCCCCTGCACCCCCCGCTTAAGGATTCTCAACTCTATGGGGTGCATGTCAGAGGTGTGTGTAAAATTTAAAAAAAAATGAAAACCCCGACCTGACATAAAACAATTATCACGCCCAGAACCAAACCCGGCACCCTCCCAATCCCAGCCCACCACCTACCCACCACACCATATAGCCAGCTCAGCAGCTGACCATCACACTATGCTCCACATACCCTCCCTCCCCTTCTGCCCATCACACAGCATGGTCTCTTCCCGCAGCACATGTGTATATATAGTGACATCCTGTTGCTGTAGTCGTCTACCCCCATATCTGGTCGCTACCCTGCCAGGTAGCCCAGAACACAGGTGCCGTGATTGAGTCACCCTTTTTGTAAGGGCTCAATCGCGGTTGCCATGTTCACTGGATACCTTGCAGATTTTGGTGTCATCTGCAAAGGGTCATACCTTCCCTTCCCGCTTTTCTGCAAAGTTGTCTGCAATGCTGTGTTTACATAAGAAGACATATGAAGAAAGACTAAAGGAGCTTAAGATGTATAGCCTCGAGGAAAGGAGGGAGAGGGGGGACATGATAGAAACTTTAAAATACCTCAAGGGAATCAACAAAGTCCAAGAGGGTAGCATCTTTCAGAAAAAGAGATGTGAAAGAACAAAGGGGCACAATTTGAAGATAGAGGGGGGATGGCTCAGAGGTAATGTGAGGAAGTATTTCTTCACAGAGAGGATTGTAGATGCATGGAACAGCCTTCCTGAGGAGGTTGTAGAGTCAGAATCAGTAGGGGAAATCAAGAATTCATGGGACAGACAAAAGGCAATTTATTGGGGGGGGTAGAAGGAAGTAGGCTGTTGGATAACTAGGATCTGCAGCTTATCCATTAGGTAGGGAAATGGGCAGACTAGGTGGGACAAGCAGTCCTTATCTGCTATCAGATTCTATGTTTTTATGTTTATACTCATTGTAAATGTTTTTCAAAATTTCTGAACTTTATACGAAGGAAAGGCATCACATATGATTGTTTAAAACTTTAAAGTTTTGTCTCCTGTTTATGCATGTATGCAATGGCATGCACTGGGGGTTTCCTTGTTAAGCAATTTTAATAACTGTTTCATAAACAAACATATACATATCTTGTCCAAATTAAACGGTATATTTATTTTATCACAGTACTTACATGTGAGGCTGAGGAGAACAGCCAGGACTACTATGCCCATTGCTGTCGAGGTGATCCAGTGAACCATTGAGGTCTTCGTGGACTGCCTGAAGTAAACCACTGGATGCATTGTTTATCATTCCTGGGTTACCAAGCAAAGGTAAACTACTCTCTGCCAGAGCAGCCTAGCAAACATATAAAAAAGTATCACTAGTAACACATCTGTTAGCTTCGTCAAAGTTATACAACTGACATTCCCCCTCTATTTTCTTCCTATGTTAGGGTCCCTCAGATGACCTTCAGGCTCCCACAAATATCCCCCAACCACTGCTGTAGGGTCTGAATTCTGGTCCTGACATCAGCATGATGCTTGACTCCTCACCCCTTTAAACCATGAAGCACACCCACTCAAGTTGGATATTGTGCTGCCTCAGTTGGAAACATTATCCAGTGTGGAGAGGAGCAAGATGAGATGTATCAGCTGATTTAACTGGAAGAAGGCCCCAGGAGGACACATAATCTGCCATATGATCCTGCACCCTTTTCCCAGCAGTCTTTTGTCCTTTTTATGCTCATTTATGTGAATGCAAGACTATATCCATGCATTCATCTCTTCCTCCAGGTCTAGCACTTGTAGCTGCATGGCCACTTGTGGTCACCTTGGTGGTTGTATAGCAGCACAAGAAGCTATAAATCTTATACAGAGAAGGATATTATCCTCAAGGATGCTCAGTTCTCATCCTGCTGGTCCACAGTATCAACCAAAGCTTAGGGAAGTAAACCTGAGTCACTAGCATAGAAAGCAGCGACAACCATGATTATTCAATCAGGCCTGCCCAAAACGGACATGTTTTAATTATAAACACTGTACAGTCTGAGCAACAAGGAAACAGAGTATGTTCAGGGTTTCAGTTCTATTAAAATGTGTTTGAAGTACCCCCTTATACTGTCTGTACCACCAATCAATAGGGGTCGAACCCTTTCTTAATATGTGCATACCTTAAACTGATCATGATGTAAAGCAGATGAGATACACTGTAATCATAATCTAAATCTTTGCATACAGTCTAAGGAGATATGTTCAGCAATTATTAAAGATAGGTTTGCTGGTGAGGCTTAAAATACTTTTTGTACAAGCTTCCTGTAAACAGTAGGGAGTGGAATTCATTTACATTTAAAAATGAATAGAAATCCAAATGCAAAAGAGTAATAACTGCATTCTCAACAAAAAATATGAACCATGTAGTAAAGCTACTTAGATGACAGGCCTCATTATACATCCTCACAAACAGTGATAAGACATTCAAACTGCAAAACTTTGGGTGGTTACTTCTGATGTGGGTTTGCAATGAATGAATTAACCCTTGTGGCACCTTTCTTTCTTTAATTCCTCCACTCCATGGATCTGCAATTTACTTTTGAACAAAGCAATTTATAAACTATAAAAAATGACCAGAACTTTGCCTCAAAATAAAAAGTCATGACATTTTGCATCTTGTGCATAAAAATTATATATTGTAATTAAACTTTAAAGTTTTTGCCATGAGCAGCTCGCTCCCTAACACTACGATGTGAAATCATTTATGACAGCTTGGATAAATATTAATGCATATCCACATGCATTTGCAGAGGCTGCTATCAATCTATCATTTGAAGCAAAGCTGAATGTTCCACATTTTGCCACAGGGTGTCCTTCTTGCTTCTTTCACATCAAAAACATAGCATGCGTAAGACCAATGGTGCTTGCAATGCTATAAGATCAACTTATCCTGATGATAAAACCACTTTTTAGAACTGCCACAATGCCTGGTTTAAGTAATATATATTACCAGTGAAACTTTTATATAACACTAAAGTCACCAAAAAGAAGCCGCACCACTAATAATAAAAAGTGTGTCAAATGGTATCAAAACAAACATGAAATTCAATATTTTGTGATTACCTGCAAGCTTGCATTTAGAGCTGCTCCATACCCGAGGCCAGTAGGTATGTTTTTGACTAATGTTGGGCTTCTGGAAATAAAGTTTCATAAGTAACACATTTGTTTGCAATCACATTTTATGTCTTACAGTGTTTACTGAGGAAAATAATCTAACGTTGCATTCATGATCACAACTGTTTGAAAACCAGCCATACACTAGTTCAAATTATATTTTTTCTATTACATGTTTTCAAACCCAAGGTCATCCTCAACCGAAGCTACTACAAGTGACCTCACAGGTCCTACATCAAATAACAACACAGTGTTCTTAGCGTCAGTGACTCAGAAGATATGATGATCATCTCTAGGGCCAGAAGATCAGGAGGTTGTGGGTTCTAGCCCCACACCAGGTACTTGAGGTCTGGCACTCTAGTGCAGTTCAAGGTGGTGCTACACTGTGGAAGTGCCGTCCCCTGGATGAGGCATGAAACCAAAGGCCCTTCTGCCTTTCTCTGATCACCATCCAGATTGAAGTAAAAGATCCCATAGCACTTATCAAAGAAGAGGAGATTCCCTGATGCTATGACCAACATTTCCCCTGTCAGTAATACAGGTCCACATAACCAAACCCCCAGAATGCAACTGGAAGCAAGTTATCACAGCTTAGTAAGCCTTTACTGGTAAAAATATAATTAATAAATACATATGTGTGTGGCCTGGGGAGTAAAGGTGCCAGAATCCACCATGCTGATGAGCGGAGCTGGAGTTTTTGTCCCCTTTTTCTCCCATCCCTTTTTCACTACGCAGGCTCCACTGCTCAGTAATGTGACTGCAGTGGCCCTTTGAAGAAGGCAGGGGATGTATTTGCCATCATGATCTATCTGGAACCACACAGGGGTTGCTGCAGGAGTGGAAGGACAGCAGCTCCCTTGGCCAGGGAACAATGCTATGGATAACACCCCAACTATAGGCTGCCATACTGCAGCGAGCCTATGATCATTCTCAAAACTTAGTTGCCTACATACTGGGCCACTGGGGAGCAGCTCCAATGACAATGTTGCAACTGTGAATGGTACAGTAAAGCATCAGTCTTACATGTTAAAAACATTTTAGATTGTTAATTTTATCAGGAGATTACATTACATATGTTGAGAAGTCAACCATGAGTACTGCTTTTTCATTCAATATTACATGTACAAACTACTAATATATGGAAAGAATAAAATTCATAACAGCAAGATGAACAGGCCGGTTGTTGAACACTGGATTCCTCTGTGGAGGATAACAGTTTAGCTTCTCTGCAAGCACCTGTGGCCTCTTTAAAAGCTGCATTATGGTTACTAATTATTCAGCCTAAGAGAAGGAA
Organism: Neoceratodus forsteri; assembly: GCA_016271365.2. NCBI lineage: Eukaryota > Metazoa > Chordata > Ceratodontiformes > Ceratodontidae > Neoceratodus > Neoceratodus forsteri. The sequence goes on along the minus strand of CM028131.1, from coordinate 352,627,637 downwards.
ATATTAGCTGCACCAATTATCCTGATTGTGAATTGTCAATATGTACCCAAAAGGTCTCACTGCACAAAAGCTGCTTCTTGATACCCTCATCAAGAAGGTATTGCTGAGGTCAGCCTCTTTGAGTGTGGTAGCCATTG
>CM028131.1:352620000-352622500 GCA_016271365.2 Neoceratodus forsteri | reverse complement strand
ATTCTTGAGGCCCATATGTTTTTATCTCTACCCCTTATTGGAAGCAAGCTTGTTGTGTATAGTCACCCATACATTATTCCTTATACTACGGTCTAAAATCACTGTTTTGCCAAACTTCTGCAAATTCAATGGCCAGATAAAAATCTCAATAGTCAGCTCCATTTCACATTAGGTCAACATAATTGCAGAGTACAGTATGCAGTATTTGTTACCAAGTAATATTCGTTTTGCAGTAATACTGTATTTCTAGCAAAAAAAAATCAATAATCCAATTTTTCTTCTCATTCTTTTTCATTGCTGAACTAAGAGATACGGTTTTAATAGGTATAAAAGTTCCATCCCTCTTGGCACACTCACAAGAAAAAGATTTAATATTTTTAAATAATGCTATTGTACTTATCACCAGTAACATGGCTAACATTATATAAATGCACCCACAGTCTAAATCTAGTTTGTAAAGTGAAAAAGGAACCTCAATGGAAGAAATTTAAAATATTGTTTGTAGCAGCCATATTTAATGACTGGAATCATTAATTATAGAACTAGTTATCAAACTTTTTTTAAATATCTGAGGGAATTAAAATAGACTGATAATGAATCTAAGAATGCCAGACATACCATTATTGCTACAAAAAAACACATGATGAATGTTTTTGCCATGTTACATATATTGCTGCTTTAAGATGAGTTTGGTCTTGAGAAGCGCACACTTGAATTTTTAAAATAAAGTGGAGCCAAGACTTAAGTTGTCAGAATTACCCCCCTAAAACCAGTACTTCAGTACTGGAAAATAAATGTTGTACCTTTGATAAACATCTACAGTAATTATAACAATGGTAATATAAGCTGATGGTGTGTGGGTTCTACCCTTGCCATTACTGATATAATGCTTACACATCTGGTGTGCCTCTGTTTGACATATATAAAGGACAACACCTAACAAAGTGTGTGGTTATAAAGGGATAATATATGCCTCAAGTGGCACTTAGGCATGAGGCATAGCCGAGGGTAGCATCCTCATGACCGCACTCCTTGGAGAGTGTTATCCCACTTAAAAAATGGGCTTTTATTTGTTAAAAAATACATAGTTCATGTGAGGTGTGTGATTGTCACTGAATAACTGACCATCATGTGACATGTTTTTGACCAATAAGGTTACAGGATTTTCATGGCCCAATTTCTAAAGTAAACTTTTAAACAATAACACTTAAATAAAGTTTGAAAATATAGTTTACATATGTAATAAATAACACTTAAACATTTATACCATACATTCAGTATCTCTAGTTTTCAAAGAATCTTACCTGTTGACATAGGAATATTGTATTTATCTGAATGTCGTCTCCGGATGGCTCCTACATTGGGCACACTGGCTGGAGTGATTACAGAGGTTCCCTGGCTAATTGGGGTGACTGGGGCTGTTGGCGTTGTGGGGGTTTGAGGTAAACTCTGAGGGGATGTCTCCAACATATTCTTAGACATGGTGACACTTGACACCAGATTCAGCTGCAGAGGCCCAGGAGGAGAAAAAAAGGTAGAGACAGGAGACAGAAGACTTAAAAAGGTATGACAGATGAGAGTGTATTCACTTCTACAGCTGTGTTGCCACTAATAAGCTGCAAAGGAAGCAGCCAATCTCAACTAATTACAGGATGAAATTGTATCATAAGAACTCTAATTAGAGGACGCTGTTAGAGATTATCTAATAATCTGCTCCAACATTACTGAGGACTAATTCATTCTAGTTGATCCAGACTATATAAAACTATGTTCCCCACTTTGCATCCCTCACAATAAAAGCTACTGCATGATATTCACTGGTTTTGTCATTTTTTACAGGCCTGGCCTTTCCTAAAGCTACAGTAATAGTGCTTATTATGAAGGATATACTATTTTAAACAAACAAGATGTGAAATGAGTTGCTGCTCTGATGCTGCCAGAGTTTTTTTCACAGTCCCAAATCTCAGCTGAGAGGCTCCAGCCAGCTGGAAAATTTTACACTGACCTTTAGTCTCCTTGCTAATTTGGTGGAATGGTAATGACATTACTACATATTCAAACAAAATTGTCTTAATTGCAAATTAGCCAGAGGAGTCTGAAAATTTTCAAATTAAATCTGATTGGAGATGGAGAGAGAGGAATGGAATTTCCTCACTAACAATCATTTGTGGCATGTGTTAACAAATATAATGAAATGTCAAGTTTGCCAATTCCTCTGGAAGTATCATTTTCAATTTATGATTACAGTGTCACTTATTGCTGATGTACCCTGGAAAGTGGGTGTCAGGGTAGAGAAAAGGAGAAAGGTGAGAATGTATGCAAGCTATTTAACAGTGTGCCCTTCATTACTCCCTGCAATAAACCCTGTTCTTCATTATCAAAAAACTCATATCACTGCTGTCATATTTACCACACATCTTTTGTCATAAATAGCATCCAATTAGCAAAATTTACTCTCAGGGCAACACATAAAAAGATTGCTGCCATATACTTAGATGCT
>CM028131.1:352495000-352615000 GCA_016271365.2 Neoceratodus forsteri | reverse complement strand
TCTGTGCAAAATAAATAAATGGATATTAGAAATATTAAATTGCTATATTTTAATATTCATTGCACTTACTCAAATGTAATGTGTCACTGTTGTTTAACAACATGCTATCTCTGTAACCCCCCCCAACCAAGTCGCACCTGCAAATGAGCCTTGGCTAACTGTGCCTCTCCCAGTTAACAATTTCTATGTATATTAGTTAGCAATTAATGAAAATGTCTAATTATGCTGCTTTCTGGGTCTGTATACTTTTTAGTTTTCTATATTTATTAATGGTATGAAAATGAACAATGTAATGTCTGTCTGTCTGTCTGTCTATCTATCTATCCATCTATCTCTCTACCTTTCCAATGGCAGTGTAAATAAAATTCCACAAATGTCAAGGTTATGTTTGCTTATCCTGTACCAGCTCACTCTAGGGGATGACAAAGCAAATATTCTCACTGTAGGTCCTTCAGAAAAGATGAAGCGTGACATCATTTTGGTCTTGCACTTGACTGACTTTTTTTTAATAGCACTTAAACTCTGTGGAAACAGCAGCACATCAAACTGTTTCACCTTAAACCCATGCCACTGCAAAAGCCAAATTTGGCATGAACTGAATAAAAATATATCTGATATTTTACTACTGATCTTCAGCCCATGTGACATAACTCATGGCTTCACTACTCGACCACTCGTGATGTCATGGGGTCATAAACCACTTGTAAAGTATCAGACATATATACAGTATATGTTAGAGTGGCATGGTAGTACCCTATATTTAGGCTTGAGTAGGTACTTTAATGTTAAACCTCAAATTTTGAACTTTCATATGTTCGCAACTGTTCAATGGATTTGCACAAAAGTTTGCAAGCAGGGTCTCACTGGGAAGATCTCTTGATGTGCCATGTTTCGTTCCAGTTGGATGTGCAGATTCAAAGATGTGGATAGTAAAATAATGCAGAAAATCACTCTTTTTTCATCATCGTGTAGTGCTCAGATGGTTTGAAATTTTGGTCTGAACTTTTCTTTTAGAAAGGGCTTGACCCACAGAAGAGGCTTTTGCTGGTTTGGTGTACAAATATCAATCCATTACAAAGTTATTACATTTAAAAAATTCAGGTTCTGAGCATGCTCAGAGCATTCCCTTTTTTCGTTTGATATGGGAGAGGATTCCTGCAAACGAAACCCTCAATATTTATTCCATGCAGTATTTATGTCCCACCATGTTACTCCACAGCACAAACACTTATTTGTTCCTTCAATAGAATCAGCTCAAGTTCAGATTTTTTATTAATGTTTAAGCTCCTTGCATTTATTACTAGGAATTTCAAACCCATGGAATTTTATTTAATTTCTTCCAATTGTGGGTATAACCTGATTTAGTTGTCTGTGCAGTTACATCCCCACATTTCCCCTGGCATTCTAGTTTTACCTTGAATCAACAGACAGTATAATTTTTTTTTTATTCAAAGTTTATTAAAGATTTTCCAAACCAAAACAAGATTCACACCAGTAAAATTGAGCATAATATTGAACAGAAAAATAGAGAATCATCCCAACCTCTGCCTCCCACATAAAACCCTCCCTCCATCCCACTTAAACTTGCCCCCTCATTCCCACCTCTCTATCCTCTTCCCCCCTCCCCAAGCCAAGCATGGTGAGAACTCTGTAAAGATATCAAAGTAACTCTAAGACATGCCTGTACCTAGTTAAGTTACAGAAAGAATAAAGTGTAACAGACAGTCTAATTTTAATTCCCAGTCTTCGGCTTCCTAATCTATTAAAGTGTAAGCCATCATAACTATAGTAATTCTAATAATTTTGAAACTCCTCCCAGTGTGAAATCATCCAATACCCTCTTGCAATGTCATCCTTCTGAGACAATTATTGATGTTTTTTATTTTCATATTTTTATTATCAGCTCTAGGGACTGGCAGTATTTTGGAAAGGATCAGTCTACACTTTATGGGCCTGATTCTACAAGGATGGCACAAGTCACCACCAAAGGTGACTTGCACCAATCCCCACTATGCCAAGGACCCTGTGCCCAATTCTGGAAGGGGCAGGGTCCCCACGGCTAGGTCCTGCAATCTGTGACATTTCCACAGATACACCAAACAAAGGGTGTATCTAAAGGGATGGTCGCAAGCTGCAGCCCCGGACCTGACGGGTGCAAGTGGCCCCAACCAATGCCCCAAACCCATGACATACAAATCACTTCCTCACAGGGCTATTCATGTCCACCCACTGCCCCAATCCCTGATCTGCCACCTTCCACAAGCTGCATCCCTGTAAGGTATATAGAACAACCCTAAATCCCCAGTAGTCTAGTGGCCCCCCCACCCTGCAGTGGTGGACCACCCTGCTCCCCCCACCCCTATCCAGATGGTGACTGGCATAGACCCACCTCTCAACACCATGGCCAGCTGCTAACTGAGATCCATCAGAGCATGTACTACTGTACATAGTAGACATGTAATGAATATTCATTGAGCGCATACTATGTACAGTGGTACGCACTCCAGTGGATCTCAGTCAGTGGCTGGCTATGGTAGTGAGAGGTCAGTCTGTGTCAGTCACTGGCCAGGTAGGGTTGGGGGAAAGTGGGGTCATCCATCACTGCTGCTTGGGGGGATGGGTGGCCACTAGACTACTGGGGATTTGGGTTAACTCTATACACCCTACGGGGGATGTGGGTTGTGGGAGGCAGCAGACCAGGGATTGGGGCATTGAGGTGTGCATGAAAAGCCCTGCATGGCAGTGACATGTATGTCATGGGGTCAGGACATTGGGGGGGACAGTAATAGCCCTATGGGGCATGACCTTGTATGTCATGGGGTCCAGGCATTGGGGGGGTCAGTACTAGCCCAGCAGGACATTATTCTGCATATTCTGAGGGTCAGGGACAGCAACAGCCCTGCAGGGCTTGCACATGACCTTTTTGGGGTCAGGGCAGTGATGGAGGGAGGATGACATGTCATCAGGGGATGGGCTGGTGCCACATACATGCAGCCCTTGGAGAATGTAAATACAGTTACACCAGCTTTGGCGGATGTCCTCCAGGGGCTGTTTGAGAATAGTGCCTGGGGGACTTGGTTGCTGCCCTTCCAAAATAGGGTGCAACTGCTGCCGTAAACCCCTTAGCACCATGTTGCAGTTGGTTTAGGGTGTAACTGGTGGCGTATGTCCATTTTGGCGCAAGAAGCCTGTGACATGTTGCAGGTTACTTTGCAGAATACCATATGTCGTAACTGCTGGTGTAACTTACTACTTGCACCATTTATTTTGGTGCAAGTCCACTTACAGCAGGAGTAACCTTTTGAGAATCAGGCCCTATATTTTTTGTCAGTTTCCAGATGTTTATATATCCCTTGATTATTTCTTCCTCAGTTTGCTTCCCAGTATTATTAGTTCCTAAATGTAGTGTTGATCTGAAAACATTTTGCTGCCCATATCAGAAAGTTGTACAAAAGGTTGGTAGTGATTTAATATAGGTATATTAAAACCTATTACTCTCCTACCCTTCTGGAATTTTCTTGTTTCGTTTATCCAGATTCCATCTTCATCACCTTCTAAGCCCTTGTCTCTTTTTCTCTTTGGGACATCCTGGCCTGGATTTTGATAGCTATTTGTGTTTTCAAGAAGATTCAGTTGTAAGGTTACGATTTCCATATCAAGTTCTATTATCCTAATTTGTAATTCCTTTATCTTGCTGCATTCCCCACAAGTAAATACAGTAAAATCAAGATTTGATTCAATGCTAAACTTCTCACACACTATGCACGTAGTTCCCAGTTCCCTATTTTCAAGTCTGACTGCCCTTGAGTCCATGATTTAAAGTTAGAAGTTGGACCTATCCTCCTGTAATATATATTTTTTTTGCTTTAGTTACATCATACTTTCCTGCAGTCTTCCCTAGCTGACATGGCAGACATAGCTGTTTACCTTAGTTCAGCAGACACAGCTGTTTGCCTTAGCTGTGCCATCTTTGCTGGGGTTGCCAGTGCCTGGGCTCACCGAAGCTCGCTATAAGGAGTAGATATATAGTGGGGGAACTGAAGAAGCACTCTGCTCATTTCTGGATCCCTCGCTATGCAAAATGTCCAAACCAAGAGTTAAAAAACACTTTATTGTATCCTTAAAAGGATACCCACAAGAGTACTGGGTGTTTTCTTTAAAAAACTGCCTTAAAAGCACCATTTTAACACCCCTTGTGCCCCGAGGTATTCAAGCACTTCTTTCTTCCTGTGTTCCACAAGGAACAGTCCCCAGTGTATTCAGGGGTCATCTCCACACAGTAAAATAATAAAATTTAGCACAGCAGTTGTAGTGGCTTAGAAAAACTGCCTGTACTGCTCCCAAAGCTGCTGACAACAGTCAATCTGACCAAAATGGTAGACACTCATAGGTTTATAGTAGGGGGATCAGAAGTAGTGCTCCGCTTGCTTCAGGTTCCCTTGCTATACAAAATGTCCAAATCAAGAGTTAAAAAACACTTTGTGGTATCCTTAAAAGAACAACTTAATGTGTACTGGATGTTTTCTTTAAAAAAAAGTGCTTTAAAAGCACTGTTTTAAATTCCCTTGTGCCCCAAGGTATTCAAGTACTTCCTTTTTCCTGTGTTCAACAAGGGACAGTCCCCAGTGCATCCAGGGATCATCTCCACACAGTAAAATAATAAAAATTAGCACAGCAGTTGTAGCGGCTCAGTAAAACTGCCTATACTGCTCCCAAGGCTGCTAACAACAGTCAATCTGACCAAAACAGCAGATGTTTGTAGGTCTATAATGGAGGGGAACGGAAGTAGCACTCCGCTCACTTCCAGTTCCCTCACTATGCAAAATGTACAAACCAAGATTTAAAAACCACTTTGTGGTATCCTTAAAAGGACACCCAAATGTGTACTGGATGTTTTCTTTAAAAAAAAAAAGCACCTTAAAAGCACTGTTTTAAATCCCCTAGTGCCCCTATATTTAAGGTTGAGCAGAGGTTTCTATGTTAAACCTCATATTGTGCACTTTAATATCGTCACAATCGTTCAACAGATTTAAACAAAATTTTGCATATGTGGTCTCATGGTGTAGATCTCTTGATGTGTTAAGTTTTGTTGTGGTCGGATTTGCAGATTCTGAGATATGAATAGCAAAAAAATCTAAACAATTGCTGTTTTTTTGCCATCACCCTGCACCCAGAAGACTTGAAAGTTTGGTCTGAAATGTTCAGGGTGGAAAGGGCTTGGCACACAAATGTGCCTTTCACTGATTTAGTGAAAAAATATTAATCTGTTCCAAAGTTACTAAATTTACAAATTTCAGTTCTGAGCATGCTCAGTAGGCACTTCAGGTTAGATGTCTGGAATAAAAAAAAATGTGGACATATGAAAAAGGATTGCTTTACCATATGGGCCAATCCTTTTTCGTTTGGAAGAAATGCTTTTTCGTTTGCTGCCATCTTGTTTTGTTTTAAAAATAATGTTCAAAATCCCCAAAACTGACATCCCACAGAGAGACCAAGACATGTATCTTGCTCAACTGGGACCCCCCTAGGTGGATTCTGCACTTCACTGGTTGAAAAGTGACCCCCAGAAGCATTTTTAAAATTCTGCATCCTTTTTTGTGACTCGCTTCTGCTTTTTCATATGAAAAAGGATCCCTTCATACAGAAAAAGGATTTTGGACTTAGTTTCTTTTTCGATGCATTTTTTCGTTTGAAGGGATCCTTTTCCGTATGCTTTTTTCATTCTTATGAAAAAGGATCCCTTCAAACTAAAAGAAATTTTGGACTTAGATTTTTTTTCTGATTCTTTTTTCATCAAAAGGGATCCTTTTTTGTATGCTTTTTTTTGTTTAAACGAAAAAGGATAACTTCAAATGAAAAAACATTTTGGACTTCATTTTTTTCTGATTCCTTTTTTCGTATGCTATTTTCATTTAAATGAAAGAAGATCCCTTCATATGGAAAATGATTTTGGACTTAGTTTTTCTGTGATTCTTTTTTCGTTTGAAGGGATACTTTTTCATTTCCTTTTTCGTTTGATATGGAAGAGGATTCCTGCAAACAAAAAAGGATTTGTCACTTAGTTTTCTTCCCTGATTTTTCCTTTCAATGACCCATACTCCTGAAAACTGCTGAATTAAGGACAGATTTATATATAAAAAATGTTTCACTGGCTTCTACTGGAATAACACATAGCCTCCCGAAAAAATATCTAGGGGCTACATAAAAAAGTAATAAAATTAACATATTCAAATTTCCATAGGATAACTTTGGACGTTGCACAAGTATAAATCCCTTTTCCCCCTCCTGTTTAGTGGTTCCCTCCACCTTCTGATTGCCATTCCATATTTTTTTACTGCATCCTTGATGTCTATTGGCACCACCTCCACCCTCTGATTTCTGTCCCCATATATTTCAGATTTTCCCTGGTGTTTACTGGCACCTTCCCAAACCTCTCTAATCACCACCCCATATTCAGAAATATTTCGCTAGTGTCTAGTAGCACCTCCCACACATCAGTTGCCCTCCCTGTATTTTTTTATGTTTCCCTGGTGTCTACTGGCACCCCAACCCTCCAATTCTTGTACCACTATTTTTTTAATGTTTCCCTGGTGTCTAGTGGAACTCCCCCCACCTTCTGATCCCCATTCCTAAATGTTTACACTGTTTCCCTGGTGTCTAGTGTCACCCCAACCCCTCTGATTGCCATCCCCTTATTTTTTCAGTTGCCCTAATATCTACTGGCACCTTCCCCGATCACTGTCCCCAAATTACACTGCCCTGTAATAAAGAAAACTGTCCCTCACTGTCTTCTTTTTTTGTAATTTTACATCTGTAAAAAAAGACAACAGTCCCTTGCCAATCCAACCCCCCCATCCCGTCCTTCCACTAAGTACCCACCACATACCCTCATGCACCTGAACAGGTCCCAGGATGAAGATACACTTTCTGATCTAAGATACATCTTGCTGCTGGAACTGCCAATTGCAATGTGAGAAACTAAGGTAAGCGCAGTTCAATGTATTTCAATTGGGTTTTTAACTTTCATGCATAACTTTGTAATTTTTTGCATATTTTAAACCCATATGTTCAACATGGCCTTTTTAGGACACACATCTCATGACCAATGGTGGTGGCATTTCACTAATGAAGTCTGAAAGGCGATTTTTGTGGTCCACTGATGAAATTACCTTTCAGGTGAGATTTTAACATTTTCACTGCCCTTGTTCATGAGGTGGGATCATAAGTAGGCTATGTTGGAAATCTAGGGTCAAAATATGTAAAAATGGCAAAGTTATGTGCATCCATTGAAATGTTACTACACTCGCTTGTAACTTTGGTAATTTTAAATATTTTCAACCCAAATTTTCAACATAGCCATTTTTTTACACCACCTCATGAATGTAACAATTGTCATTTTTTAAATCCTGGCCAAACTGTGGTTTTGCAGCTGTGGCACAGAATGATGTTGCAGTGGTGTGGACTAACATTTTGGTGGGGAACTGAAAATTTTCAGTACTGGGTTCATGAGGTGGGGTAATAGCAAGGCTATGCTTACAGTTTGGTTACTGTTCTGTTACAAATGCAAGTGCAGAGCCATTAGCAACATACATGTATGCTTCTATGGAGGGATCCGAGTGCATGGCCCAGAGGAACTTGTGCTCCAAGAGGTAAATGAAGATACAATTATACTATCTCAAAAACATGCGTGTACACATCTATGGAGGGATTGGAGTGCAGGGCAAATGAGGATATGATTATACTATCTCAAAAACAGATGCAAGATGGTGGACCCGCTGAGATGCTGAGGAGGAATGTCTGCAGCAGGAGTCAGCAAATGCTATAAAATTTCCTTTAAAAGGTATGCCACCATTGCCTATAAGGAATTTAGATATTTGCTGACCTTTCCAGGCCAACTTTGGTTCCACCATCTCAAGGAGGAGAAGGAGAGAAGCAGAGAAGCAGTGGCTTGGTGTTTAATGCCTCACAAGTGTCTCACTAGTGTTCAACTGCTGCTTTACTAAAGGGAGATGGGGAAAAGGTGTGCGGGCCCCCTGAGCTCTCCGCTGGTGAATTAGTGAAGTTCAGAGTGGTGGCGAAGCCACACTCCACGAAGGAGTAGCATGCAGAAAAATCTGCGGGGGTTTAAGGGCCTGCTATTACCCCTCTCCCCATCCTTCACTCAGTTCACACTTTGTGGTTCTGCCATGGTCTCGGCTCAGATTGTAAACTGCAAATTCTAATTTTAAACAGACAATAGACAATAGTGGGATAATGTGTTAGTACTAAACCTTCTTTTTACCCTGTATGCTGCTTGCTGACGTAACTGACATAACTGTGGTTGGGATTTACTTTTTAAAAAGATTTATCTTTTTTTAAAAGGGGGTTTGGTGAGGTGTTTGGCTTTTGGGCTGTTTTTTAGATGCAAGAAAAAACCTTTTAAGCTGGGGAGAGGAAGCTTTCAAAGTGGAGCAAACAAAGAATCTTTAGATGTGGATTCTTTGAATAATAAAAAACATACAATTTTGTATATTAGGCAAGAAGTGGGCAGGCTAATCTAGGAAGTAATTTGGAATTTTTGGATTGGTGCCTTTCAGTCACGTGGCTTAGAGTATATAGTGTGCAGGCTCTCTAGCCAGTGCAACCCATTCCTCAGACAGAGCAATCAGAATACCCACAGAAGCGAAACACAGAAGGAGAGTCAGATTTTTTTAAAAAGCACTGGTAGAAGTAGAAAGTGAAAAATTGGCCCAAGTAGCTTCATGTGCATTTGGTGCTCGTGAGCATTTTTGAGTGCATTTGTCCATTTCTTCGCATTTTTAGCATATTGAGTGTTAAGCATTCTGAGTGTCTCAGGCCATTAAGCTCTCAGTTTACTCGAAGCTCTGCTCTGGTTTTGTTTGCTCCCTCTCCTTCAGTTGTTTAGCGGTAAGGCATACCATCTCCCACGGCTTAGTATGCCCTTGGTGTTTGCAACTGGTGTTTTGGAGCTGTTCTCTTCCTTTAAAGACCACCAAGGAATTCTAGTAGTTGCAGAAAACATAAAGGCCATTCCTTTAGAAGTAAGTAAAAACTGTAACTAAAAGCAATTTTTGTATACGGGTATTTTAGGATAAGTTACAAAAGTGCAGTTCTGAAAGGATTCAACCAGATATGGTTTCAGATTAGTTTTTTATCTGTTTTTGCCTTTGTGCTTTTGCCCTATTCCTGTTTTGTTTGATTTTAGTTATTTCACATTTTTAAAGTCATTGCAAGTTATATTCCCCATATTAGCCAGTGTTTTGTTTTACCCCCTCCCACTTTTAGTGAAAACTGAAAATCTCTCATTGGATGATAAGAAGCTAAAAAAAGCCAAAAAGGTAAAAATCAGATATCCTGGTGTGGATGTTGTGGACTATAAAGGAGGTTAAATAAAACCGAAAGTTAGTTAAATCTCCTTTCTACATTTCTGGAGAATTGGTTACAGTCTACTACATTGCTAAATCCCATTTATAAGGAGCTGTGTAAACTTGGTGGAATATTCATCGGGTTCTGTGGCTGGAACCTTTTTTCAAGGCCTAAGAAGTAGCAGCAGCAGTCTGTGATCTGACCATGGTCCCTTATATGAACAGCTGTAAAAGGAATTTGAGTCAGATAAATTGAGAATTGGGTGAAGAAGGAAAAGCTATTTCAGGATTTCTTCTAAGGAGGACTTAAAAGGATCATTGGGACAGTTAACTAAACAGCACAAGTAAAGAGACTGCTGATTTTTAATAGTACCTAGCATTGTTTCTGTTTCAACTAAACATTTCTATTTTGCTTTGCCTAGCATCAGATCCAGTCTTTTGATAATTAATAGAATATTGCTTGTCTGAGAAAGGATAGCAACGGTGTCAAGAGCTGCTAAAAGGAAAAGAGCAGCTAACCCAATAAGCTATAAAAGGAAAAATGCCCTGTTAAAGAGGAAAACTGATGAAGTGACAAAAAAAGTGAAAAGAAGATTACTAGCTATATTTTGGCCCTAGGGAGTCATGTGAATTTGGTTGGTAATAAGGAGGTACTCAGAACAGAGAGTGCCTCCTTGCCCCCTCCACTTTCACTTCCTCCTTTGAGCTCTTTACAATTAGTGGACAACGTGGGATAAGATCCCCACAAAAGGAACATTCAATTATGAAATCAATTAGACAGATGGAGAAAGAAAATGATATTCAGGCAGGATTTCTAAGTATTAGCGCTCGATCCTTAGAGGCAGAGAAGAAAGGAAAGGGGGACTCTAGGGTAAATTATTTGGGAAATGAAAATGAAATTATGGGTAAAGAACAACAAAGAGTGGATAGAAATAAAGATAAATACAACAAAGGAGGAAAATTAATGATAGATGTCTCCCATCAATGTCCCAGCAGATCGTTCTTGGGAGAATTTGAGGTGTTCCTAACCCCATATATCTTAAGACCTAAACTTGATCCACCCTTGGAATTCCCACCAGATATTCCACATATAATACAGGAAAAGACTTTTCAGACTCTAGTGTTAGAAGTTAGTGCTCAGTTTGGGGAAATAAAATGATTCTAGATCTGCTAAGTGAAATTAAGAATGGGACTATGTTGAATAATGAGCTCCTTATTAATTTCACCACTTTAATCAGTTCACAAATGAATAAAGAGAATGTCTCAATAGATAAGTTACAACACAGCAAAGAAATTAATAATATTAAAGGAAAATAATCTGTTTTGAAAAAAGATAACAACAAAAAAAATCAGGGAAATCACCAAGGAAATAGATAGGAAAGAAGGGGAAGAAACACAAGCGTTACTATTAAACCTTCAAAATAAGAGGAAAGCACAAATTAAAAGAAGACAACAATTAGGGAATAAGGAAGTGTAAGAAGCGCAAGAGAAATCAAATTATAAAAGCAGAGAGTTTTTCGAACATGATTGGGCTAATATAGCTGGAGGAAAAGTTAATGAACATACAAAGACAATATAAATAACTGAAAATGGTGAGAGGATAGTATGGAGCAACAAACTGATAGTAGCAGTAGGAAAATAGGCAAAGACAGAGAAGCACAAAAATATGACACACAAAACAGGAAGAAAGAGAAGCAGATAGAGAATGGAGAAATACTGCTGATGGTTTTCTTTAGAGACACACCAAAGGCTAAAAACAAGAACCATATTACCCTAAAATTGGCAGTTTATAACATCTGTAAAGGTATACTTGGAAATAGAATTAATTGGAATGATTTAGGAACAACTTACAGATATCATGGTGGGAAAGAAAATGGTTGGATATGTTTGGTTCTTAAAAATAATGGTATAAGGAGGAAAATCCTTGAAGTAAAAGAACAACTGAAAGAGTGGGGAATAAAGGCAGACATCTCTATCCCCTTTAGAAAGGAAGCCCCTTTAGAAACACAAACAGTTCCTTTAAAACAGAGTTTAAACGTATCCAAAGTAGGGGGAAACAAGAAACAACAGAAAATCTCTGAATTTATGAAACCGTAACTGGGTGACTAGGGAGGTGGATCAGGGGAGGGCAGTGGACATGGCCTATCTGGACTTCAGCAAGGCCTTTGACACTGTGCCACATAGAAGACTATTACACAAACTGGGGAATATGGGTGTGGGCAGGACAGTAGTGTGGTGGGTAGGTAACTGGCTGGGCGGCAGGACACAGCGGGTGGTGGTAAATGGCTGTCACTCCACAGAGGGAAGAGTGACCAGTGGGGTACCACAGGGATCAGTGCTGGGACCGGTCCTATTCAACATCTTCATCAGTGACACTGTGCAGGGCCTAGAAAGCAGAATTTCACAGTTCGCTGATGACACAAAGCTCTGTAACAGAGTAGACACACCAGAGGGTGTAGACAGAATGAGAAGGGACCTGCAGAAACTTGAAGAATGGTCAGGGGTTTGGCAGTTGAAATTCAATGCAAAGAAGTGCAGATAATGCATATGGGCACAAAACCCTGGCACAATATATCAGTTGGGGGTGAGGATATAGCATGCACCAAGCAGGAAAGGGATCTTGGGTCATCTCTGATGACCTCAAGGTAGGGAAACAGTGTGATAAGGCAGCAGGTAAAGCAAATAGGATGCTGGGATGCATAGGTAGGGGCATCACCAGCAGGAAAAGGGAGGTCATAATTCCACTATACAAGACACTAGTGAGGCCCCACCTGGAGTACAGTGTACATGTTCTGGAGACCTTACCTCATGTAAGGACATAGACAGGATAGAGAAGGTTCAGAGGAGGGCAACAAAGATGGTACATGGATTGCATCACAAGTCCTATTAGGACAGGTTGAAGGAACTGAATATGTACTCCTGGAGGAGAGGATGGAGAAAAAGGATATGATAGAGACATACAAGTATCTTACAGGGAGGAACAGGGTGCAGGAATACACTATTTGTAAGCAAAAAAGATGTTCCAGGACTAGAGGGCATGGGATGAAGTTGGAGGAAGGATGATTCAGAGGAAATGTGAGGAAGAATATCTTCACAGAATGGGTGGTGGACAAGTGGAACACCCTGCCAGAGGAAGTGGTGGGAGCTGAAACAATCGCAGGATTTAAGAAAACATGGGATAGACATAAAGGAATTCTGGAAGTCAGGGTTAAGGGGCAACAGACTTCTAGGAAAACATAAACTGAACTTACAAGCTCAAATGGGCAGACTGAGTGGGCCATAGGCCCTTATCTGCTGACACTGTCTATGTGTCTATGTATCTATGTAACATGATATCCCACAGGAAGAGACCTTTGGGAAATTAATTAAAGGGAGGCACCAGAGAGGTTTAAGAATAAACAACAGTGTGATACTTGAAGAAGCCTCTAAGAGTCTAGCATTAATAGATCTGGACTCAATTTGTATAGAAGAAAAAGGAGATAGTTTAGAAGAAATAGTAGAAAGTGAGCTGGTGACTGAAGAATTGAAGTAACTGACTTGACATTTAAATTCAAGAGGGATTCAAAACTATTTAAGAATCATCAGCTGGAATATAGCAGGAGTTTCCTGTAAATTAGAAAATAATGCAATATTAAATCTCCTCCAACAAATGCAGATTATTATGTTACAAGAAACTTGGATAGACAAAGCTGAATGTCATTTTAATGGTTACCAAGGTTGGCATATCTATGCTAAAAGGAAGACACTGGGTAGACCTTCTGGAGGTATTAGCACTTTTGTTAAGATAAGTGATGAGTTGACCTGTACATGTATTTGGAGTGATACAACATGTTTTATACAAGCATTTGAGATCCAGATAAAGCAGAAGGTGGAATTTTTACTGATAAATGTTTATCTCCCACCTGACACCAAGGCATATCCTATAAATCACAGTTTTAATACTTTGGCTAACTTACTGGAAGAATTATAAAATAAGTATATTGGCAAAATCCGTTTGATTGCAGGGGATTGTAATGCAAGGGTGTGGTCAAATATAGTAGAGAAGTCCACAAACTGGAATTTAGATTACATATTTTCAGTACCCCTGATAAACTCCATGGATAAACAGAAAAACAAAGCTGGAGAAAGATTACTACAAATTTTGAATAGATCAAATATGCATATTTTAAATGGAAGATGCCATGGTGATACTCAAGGCAAATGCACTTTTGTTCATAAGCAGGGACTAAATGTCCTAGATTATGTAACTGTAGATATATATTCATTCAGTAAAATATATACAATGGATGTGATGGCTATATGGGATAGTGATCATAGACGAATCCAAATATGGCTGGAAAGTGATTTGTCGATAAGAGAAAATAAGACAAAAAATCCTTGGATGGATAATATTACAGAAATTAGAAATAACAAATGAATAAAATGGCAAAAAGTAAATAAAGAAATATTAAGAAATCTTATTACATCATAAGAAATGGAAGATTTGAAGCAAACATTTAGACAGATCTGAGAGGCTCTCTAGAAATTAAAAGAACAGATGATCAGCTGAATACATCATTTGCCCGCTACCAGTCCATTGAAAAAAAGATGCTTGAGGGAGTGGTAAAACATTCATTTAAAAAAGGTATAAATACAAATACTTATGTAAAAGAATGGTATGACCAGGAATGTATGCAAAAAAGGAGACTAATACAAAAGATAGGTAAAAGTATAGTCAAAAATATTAACATAGAGTCTAGAAAGGCAGTAAAAAAATTAAAAAGTGGAGTATAAAGATCTACTTCTAATAAAGAAAAAGCACCATCAGAAGGAATTATGGAGTATGCTACAAAATTCAATTAAGCAAAAAGATGGTGAGCCCTTTTGGAGGATAGTGGCCCAGGGTACTAAAAATACTAGAAATAATATACTGGCAGTGATACCTCCAGATGATTGGATTGACTACTATAAGAAACTTTTTTTTATACAGAAAGGACTCAAAGATTAGAACATATAAGAAAGAAAGTTGATGAAAATGATTGGCTAAACTTCACAAAAGAAGAAATTATAAATGCAATAAAATCACAAAAGATAAACAAAGCTTCAGGTACTGATAACATAGGTGCCCAAATGTACCATAGTGATCCGAACTGGTAAGCAGATCTTTTACTTCGTCTATATACAAATATTGTGAAGTACATGAAGCTCCCAAAAGGCTGGCAGGAGGGAAGAATAATACCCATGTACAAAAAAGGTCCAATGGAGATGATAAACAAGGATGTATTCTAGCTCCCATATTATTTAATCTCCATATTGAGGTTTTGGTAGAAGAACTAGAACAATAAATAAGTGGGGAAAGTGTCCAACTACTATTGTATACAGACAATGCTATATTGCTCTCAGAGACAAAAGACAAAAACAAGCCTAAAGCAGTCCATTGCTGCATCAATAGAGATCTTTGGAAAATTAGATCTGCTAATAAATCAAGGTAAAACTAAAATAGTGACATTTGGAAAAGGAAAGGCTAGAAACTTGATACATTGGAAGATAGGTAATCTCAGCATTGAAGAAGTAAGCAGCTTTTACTATTTGAGAGTCATCCTTAGTAATAATCTGAGCTGGAAAGATCAAAGAGAACAAGTATGTAATAAGACAATGAAGGCTCTGAATGATATTAGACATTTCTCAAACTCTATAGCCACTAACTCATTCTTGGCCCAACTCAAATGTTTGAAGATAAAAGTTGAAGCCCAGATGTTATATGGTGCAAGTTTGGGGACTAGCCTATAACCATAATTTAAAAGATTTAGAAGTGATTCAAAATAATTATTTAAGAAATCTTTTGGTCTTACCTAGATATGCCTCAGCGGCTGGGGCAAGACTAGAGACTGGAAGTTTATCAATATACAGCAAAACAATAAAGAGAGCATTTTTGTATTGAAAAAAAATGGTTTAGTGGATGAAGGAAGTCTAAAAAATGCTGGGTAGAAGCAAAGACATGGGATAGGAATAAACAAGGGATTTGGCTGGGAATATTGAATCAAGTACTAAATAGGGACGGTCTAGAATATAATTACATCTGTGGAGATCGAGTAAACCCAGTGAGCTTTGTAAAGGAAGCTATACAATGTATAGAAGATAATGCAAAAAGTACAGATTTTTATAAAATGAGAAATTCAAGCTTAAATTACCCTTTAAAACTGTTAAGTTTGATTTTGGAACAGAAAGGTATTTACTTAAATGTGAGCAAGAGAAACAGAGAAAGGTGTTAACCAGACTGAGATTTGGAATTTTCTCCAGCTGGAAGGACTGGAGAAATAATGTACATTTATCTATGTGTGGAGGCTGTAAGAAAGAGGTTTTGTCAACTAAACATTTACTTTGTGAATGTGAAGCCTTGGAACAAGACAGTAGCATGTATATTGATCAGTGTTTTAAAGGTGAATAATGAGCAAAACATGATCTTGATTTTAAATTGTGAAAACACAAAACAAATTTTTGCACTGGCAAGTTTTGCACAAAAAGTCGCTAAGAAACTAAACTGGAATGTATAATTATTTGGTATAATGTCTGTGTAATAATGTATGGTGGCTGTATGTTAAATTTTAATCTGAGATGCGTATGTGATAAAAGATGTTTATGTACATACAAATAAAAATAAATTTGAACTTGAACTATCTCAAAAAGTAAGGAAATTCTTTGTAAAAAAAACTGTGTTAATGCACCATTTAGGGTTAACACTAAAGCGACAAAAGTATGGAAATATAGTTTTAGGGTTTCCAACCCTATCCCCCCCCCCCCACACACACACTGAAGCAAATCAGGGGGTGGAGTCTTCCTTGGGGTTGTCAACCCTCTCTGTTTAATATACAAACCATATTTTTCTGAGTCCGTGCCTCCTTTATATATATATTTTCCCTTTCCAAAACTTTTCATCTCAGTTTTTTAGCCTTTTATTATGCAGGATCTGTGTATTTGTTATAAAATAACTTGATATATGACGTTACAAGCTTTCTTTTACAAGGTTTTTGGATTTTAAAATACAAATGTTTGTTTTATATGTCTGTTTCCTATCAACTTGCTTTTTTAATTAACTGAATGTTCTTCATTGGTGTAATTTGAAATATGTCATGATGATGTCATGGATTAAGTACTGTTTAACATGCTTAGTCACTTTTATGCCTTAGCTTTTGAGAAAGGGTCCAGTTGGGGACCAGAAATGCATTAAGCATGCAGAAATGTTGCTGTGTGTCTTTTATAGCTATTAAAGTTTTTTATACTTATATGGTTGTCAGTGTCATATGTGGTGATGTGTGCCTGGTTTGTATCAGTGTAAATATTTAGTACACCACCAGCTGAGTAAAGCAGAAAAATAACCAATAACTAGAGAAGGATAAAGTTAAAACATAACTAGTGTAAATCTAGTGTTTTTAAGCTTTTCATTATAATATTTATTTATTAGAACATCAGTTTAACAACCTTTGAACCAAATAATAGAGTTACTCTTTAAAGACACCCTTAGAAACTGCACACAAACAGCATGCAGTAGCACTGTTTTACAATATAAACCCACAATCACTATAAATTAAGGAAAAAAAGTCACACAAAGTCCCACCTTATTGCACAAATGAAATATGAGATGGGGGACTGTTTGATAAATGATTTATCTACATTCATGATGCTTGCCCATTGACAACTATCTCATAGCTTACACCACTCATGAGGTTACCTGAGGTCAAACAGCATTCAGAAAAATCATTTTCCAAATGGTTCTCTATCATTCATATATTTTATATATACACACACACACACACACACACACATATTTACTATTATATAAAAACTTCATTAATGCACCAGTTAGGGTTCAAGTTATCAATCAATCAATCAATCAATCAAATTCTTTATTTAACCAGACAAACACCTTGAGCAGTGTTCATTTTCGAGGTGGACCTGGGTTATCAGGACAAGTAAAATGCAACAACAAAAACAAAATTTTTTACAAGGATGAACAATAAGTAAACAGTGGGACAATATACATCAGTGACATATTTACAATGAGTAAGCAGTAGGGTATAATACAATAATACGTATGTATACTCGTGGGGTACAACAGTTGGTGCAGGCATATTTCCTAGTTATACAGTATATATTATGCACCAGAGATAAGGGTAGGTACTACAGATCTAGTCTAAGGAAAACTTAGGAGGAAAGGATACAGAAGGAGTTGTAATACCAGACAGACCAACAACATCAGTGAAGTCAGTGGTGGGGGAAGAATGGAGGTAGTAGTGCATATATGGTAATGATTTAGGAGACGCCCCAGCCCCAGATGCTAAGGTAGTTTGGTTCAGTCCAGTGAGATTCTGAGCACAAAGGGCGATTTAAAAGCTTTAAAGTCAAGGGAAACAGGTACAAGTCTCCTTATTGTGGTGCAGGCACAGTGATTAGAAAGTAGCTAGACTGATATGGAAAGTTAGTTTCAGTGTTTTTTGCAGGTTGTTTCACATTTGAGGCAGCACATAGCTTATAGACGCCCTGCTGAACCATGATTTTGCCTTGTACACAGACAAGGAAAGGTAGGAAGTACTTCTTAGGACATACGTGCCAAGTGTGCATAATGGAAGGCAAACAGAGATATAATGGGGCAATTTTTGTGTAACAGAGTTATAGGTGTAAGTTACCGCATTTCTACATCATCTATAACTAAGGATGACGATCCCACTGCAGTGTACAAGGAACAATGATGTGTGGCATAAGGAAGTCCTGTTATGAACCTCAAAGCACAATGGTAAAGTGTATCAAGTTTGGCTAATGCACCGGTCAGACCCTGGCTATATAAAAGGTCTGCATAATCCAGTAATGCCAAAAAGGTAATTTGGACAAGTCTCAGCTTAGCATCTATTGTGAGAAGATTGCTGATCCTAAAGAAAAGACCAAGTCTCTGCCTAAGCTTCTTCGTCAACTCTTCAGTTTGGTCAGTGAAGGAGGGTCTATCATCTAACCAGACCCCCAGATATTTGAACTTTAATACATTGTCCAGCTTTTCCCCAAGGATAGTGGTGATCTGTGAGAGCATCCCAGCTGTAACAGGATTTGGAGCATGAGGAAAGGGTGAGAGGAAAATTGCTTTGTTTTTTTTTTTGGCATTTAGAAGTAGCTTCTGGTTCAGGAACTGAAGCTGAAGCAGACAAAATTCACACTGAAGAGCTTTACAAGCAGTGGGAGTAGGGCTACTAGCATAGAGTACTGTGTCATCAGCAAATAAGTGTATTTGTGCTCCTTTCATTGTAGCATCGATGTTGTTTATATAAACGGTGAAAAGTAAATGACCCAAAATACAGCCTTGCAGCAAACCCCTCAGAAGGGGTTTTAGAGGAGAAACTTCCCCTTCCGCCTTAACTTGCTGGAGTCAGCCAGAAAGATAGTTAGAAAACCATCATATGGATAGAGAATCCAATCCAATGTCCTGCAGAGACGAAAGGAGCAGACTGTGGTCTACAGTGTTAAACACCTTACTTATGTCCAAAAATACTGCACAGACATAGTTTTTGTTATCCAGTTCATGTTGCCAGTCGTTAGTCACCTTGGCGAAGGCTGAAATTGTGCTATGTTGTGCTCTAAAGCCTGATTGTAATGGGTTGAGTAGTTTAGCTGCTTCAAGGTGGTTTTGCAGCTGAGTGCTTACAATTTTCTCCAGCATCTTAAACAGGATTGGCAGTAAGCATTGACCTATAATTATTAGGTTCACTGGGGTCACCCGACTTAAACAGAGGGACAACATGTGCAGTTTTCCAAAAACGGTGGAAGGTCACCTTGGGACAGGGATAAATTAAACAGATGCATAATTGAAACTGCGAGAACATGGTAGCTGACCTTTAAGAAGTACGGGGCCTATGTTCATACTAGGAGTTACGTAGGATGTACAGAAGGCCATAAGCCCATAAAGTACTCCTCCCAGTATTGGGTTAATAAGCCCCGTTGTTCCTATAGTGATTTAATAAATGATTATCCAATCCTTTCTTAAATAATTCAAAAGAACTTACGTGCACCACTGAGCTAGGCAAACCATTCCAACAAGTAACAATGCGCAGGGTAAAGAAACTACACCTAAGAAGCCTTTTTGAATTTGTAAGCTTCAGTTGGAGTTGATGACTTCTTAGGCTAGTTGCTCTAAGATTTATAACCAAACCCAACTCATAAGTAAGAGCTGGGTCCTCCAGGATCTTATACATCAATAATAAATCACCTCTGAGGCATCTAAGCTCTAACGGATAGAGCTCTAATGCTCTTAATCTATCCTCATAATCCAATCTCTGCACTCCATCTATCATTTTTGTAAATCTCCTCTGCGCCCTTTCCAGTCGCTCCACATCTCTCTGTAGATAGGGGCTCCATAATGGGGAAAAATAATACAATATAGGCCGAACATATGCCTGGTAAATTGGGAGAAGACAGGCCATATTTCTACTTGAGATTGGTTTTTTAATACAATGAATAATCCTTGCAGATTTGTTCACTATTTCTGTACAATATGGTCAGCTCCAGCGCTTTTCCTAATGTTAACACCATAAAAGTAGGGAAATGTGGCATTAAGGTTTTAAACTCTAACTCCCCACCCCAGCCCCCACCAAGCAGCAAAAGGAAAAATCATTAAGGCATTAACAGAGTTTTTTTGTACGACAATATATACATTTTATATACATACACATATAGATATATATATTTTTATGCAATAGGAGTGGTGATAAATTCACTGTGATAAATCTTGTTATCTGAGCTACTATATGTATAAATGACATTTATACATATAGTAGCTATGTTATCAAGATTTATATACATAGCAGCTATGTCACAATCACTCTGGAACTCATTTAGAATGTTCTGCATCAGTAGCAGTACTAACCATATTCAAATGCAAATAACTTTAAAAAAAAAAATGATAGCATGGTACTGTGAGCATGGAAGTTGTTCAGCACAAAAATATCTACAAAAGGAGTGGTGTTTCATTTATAAATACCTTTTAGTTTTTGTATAATTAGCAAAACACAGCAGTAAATTATATTTTTTTCACTTTTTCGACAAACAAATGCAAATAACTTACAAAAAAGGTAGCATGGCACTGTGAGCATGACATTTGTTCAGCACAACATTTTCTACAAAATGAGTGGTGTTTCATTTAACAGCAACCACTATGCTAGATGGACATACACTAGGAAAGTTAACAAAAAGTCCCAGAAATTATCATTTAAAAAAAAAAAGATAAACAGTCAAAAGCAAATGTCCCTGTACTGACAGAAAGCTCCCTATTGCATAAATGAAATACACAATGGTGAGCTGTCAGATAAATGATGTATCTACACTTGTGCTGTTTGACCTTGGACACCTCACTCGTGGCTTATGCCACTCGTGAGGTTACCCGAGGTCAAACAGCACTTGTGTAGAAAAATCATTTATCTGACAGCTCACCATTGTATATCCCATATTTCTATAGATATCTTCTTTGCAAAAAACAATGCCAAAAAAGTAGGGAAATATGGCATTAGGGTTTCCAATCCTAACTCCCCACCTTCAGCCCCCAAGCAGCAAAAGGAAAAAAACATTTGGGTTTTGGTTCTCTAGAGTCTTAGGGAATCAGTTGTAGGGTCTTCACTGGGTAGTGCCTCACCTGCTGTCAAGAGCCTGGAGGGCAGGAGGAAGCAAAGAGTGTACAGACAGCCAGCTGTAGACAATGATTTTTGTTCTGCTTATTAGTCTACATTTTGGGTCAGAAATGTTCTTGCCTTAGCTTGTGGTCTATGGCTGGCTGTTCCTGCACTCCTCACCCCCTCCTCTTCACAAAGTAGGGAGATGAAAAAATATAAGGGTTTTGGGTCTCCAGAGTCTTGATGATTCAGTGATGGGGTCTTCCTGGGATTGCCAAGTCTAATGCCCACTCCCTCCCCTTAAACAAAACAAGGTCAGAAATTATCTTTTTTTTTCTTCATGCAGGGCCCAAAGGGCATGAAGAAAGCTACGAGTGATTCTGCTTGCAACATGTGGTGAGCCATACTCCTCTACTTCCAAACAGTATACCACTGTGAGGCACTGGCTTTGTTGCTGTACCTTGTGTTTTGAACAGGAGACTATGGTCTGCGAGGTGGGCATTAGGGTTGACAGCACCAAGGAAGACCCCACTACTGATCTGCAAAGAGTCTGGAGACCCAAAACCCTAAGACATTTTCATTCACTACTTTCTTTACTTTGCTTTTTTCAACCCTAATGCCTGCAAAAATGTATTTTTTTTGCAATGATTCTATCTATCTGTTTGCCTATCTGTCTATCTAGCTATCTATCTATATGGGGTATGCAATGACCAGACTCAGAATCTCAGAATATGCCATATATAGAGAGAATATATGCTGGAGATGTGTGGTATACAAGCAAATATACCGATTAAGTGGGGTTTAGTCGATAATAAGGCCACAAGTCCAAACGGCAAGTGGCTCTATTATCTAATTAACTCCCATTGGTGGGTGTATGGCCTTGTATGCCACACATACCCATCCTATATTTTATATAATACATAGCAGGTTGTTGTAGCTTTTACCTGCTGTGTGGGTTCAGGTCAGTTTCTTGTTGAGCTGTGGCCCCAGCCATGTCCGGGTTCATCATGTTACTACATGGCCCCGTATGTTTCCACAGAGGGTTTCACCATGCCATGGTTACAAGAATGTCGCCGACCTCCCCCACAGTGACACATGGTCACCGACATCCCAGACACTGCCAGGTCCCGATCGGGGATCGCATCAACACTTGTTCAGTGTTCATGTGGGGTGGGCCTGTGCCCCTCCCCGTACCCTCCAGACTTATAGATTCCAACTCTGGGGGGGGGATGTTGAGGGAGAGTGGTCAAACTCCGGAGTTGATGACACTGTCATCACTCCGACAACCTAGTCGACACTGCGGATGTTGACAGGTTGGTATCGCTGTTAAAACAGTATACATTTACACAGAGTAGTGGTGTTTTGATAAGGGCCTCTCCTTTGGTCCATTCTTGTTTATGTAGTGTAGGGTTCCCCTATAAAAGGAGGATTGTCTGGGCTGAATGCCCTTTAGCTCACTCGTGAGGTTGAGGATTGCACCGGTGCAGCATGTTGGCAGCAGTGCGGAGTGGCGTCGGAAGCTGGGAGGATAGTTTGTGGTCAAGGAGTGACATGTACTATCGGATTTGTGAAGCCTGTGGAGTAAGTGGATTGGTGGCAGCATTGTGCGAGAGAGTGGCAGCTTCGAGGGAAAGGCAGCTGTTAAATATGTGCGTGGGGAGGTTCTTTTGTGTTCCTTGCAGTTGACATCAAACTATTTTGTTTTTTTAATGTGGAGAGCTGAGGGTGTGAGGCAGGGAGAAAAAAGGTTCTGAGTGTTTGGGGGGGAGGGTTTCTGGTCTGGGGGAAGGAGAGTTCTTTTCCCCACAGAACCTTAATTTGGAGCCTTTACATGGTTGTTACAGCTGTATACTTTCAGTATACCTTTGGAGGTATACAGATGTAATTGGTGAAATATTCAGGGAAATATATGATAATGGCTTCTACAGGGGAAAAGAGTCAATCATGCATCAGATATATACATAGGCACTGATGGCAGAAAAAGACCACTAGTCCATCCAGTCTGCCCATAAACCCAAACAAACCTGGGACCTATTGTCCACACAGGGTTCTAACCCACAATAGCCACCACTATGTTCCCTGCCCTACTGCTATCATGCTGAGCAACCACTAAGCCCTTCACTCTGTCCCAGCCATGCTTCAAACCACTGATAGTTTTGGCATCTCCCCCCCATATCAGCTGGCTGACTGTTACATGACTCCACCACACTTTCTGTAAAATAAAACGTTCTCACTTCCCTCTTGAATCCCGTGTCAGTTTCTGCTCATGCCCGTGTCCTTAATCTACTAATTATGTGAAATAATTTCTCACAGTTTAGCTTGTTCATTCCTTTCAGGAACTTGAAGGTCTGTATCATATCTCCTCCCCTCTCTTGTCTGGCTTCCAGCAAGTACATGTTCAGTGCCTCGAGATGATCCTCATTTGCCCTGCTGGCCCTGAATCATTTTGGTCACCCTATGTTGCCCTGTCTCCAGCCTGTCCTTATCTTTCCTTAGATGAGGACTCCAGAACTTGGCACAGTACTCCAGGTGGGGCCTCACCATCTACAGAGAGATAGTAATACCTTTCTTCTGCTGTCAGTACCTTGGCCTTTACTCCCCAGCATCCTGTTTGCCTTTCTGTAAGCCTTGTTACATTAATTTGATTGTGTAAGGGAGTCACTGATGATGACCCCAAGGTCTCTTTCCTCAGAGGTTGTGCACAGTTTTACCCAACCCATCCATACTTTGTCCTTGGGTTCTTGTTCCTTATTTGCACAACCTTGCACTTTTCAGCACTGAATTTTAACTGCCAAACACTGACCACCTCTCAAGCCTTTGAAAGTCTCACTGCTTGTCCCTAATCCCCCCCCACACAATCTACCCTGCCACAGAGCTTAGTGTTGTCAGCCATTCCTTCTCCCATGTCACTAATGAACATATTGAAAAGGACTGGACCAAGGATCCATCCTTGTGGTACCTGAGAAGTGACCCCCTATCTTCTAATTTGACTCACCTAAACACAGCCCTCTGCTATCGCCCTTCCAACCAGTTTCTCAACCACCTAACTGTGTTTTTGCTGTACACAGATCATCTAGCTTCTTCAGTAACCTTCCGTGAGGCACCAAGTCAAAAGCTTTGCTGAAATCAAAGTAGAGTAAATCCACAGCATTGCTTTCATCCACTACCCTCACTACCCAGTCAAAGATTACTATCAGGGTGGTCTGACAAGACCTTCCTGCCATGAACCCATGCTGTTTACTATCGTGGAGTCAATTACTATCCAGGTAGTTTACAAGGTCCTCTTTGACTACTGCCTTCATCAGTTTACCCAAAATAGAGGTAAGACTGACAGGTCTGTAGTTACCTGGTTGCTCCTTGACCCCCCCCACCCCACGGATCAGTACTATGTCTGCTACCTTCCAGTCTTTTGGAATTACTGCTGTCTGAATTGAGCTACTGAATAGTCAACTAGGGGATCAGTCAGTTCTGTTTCCAGTTCTTTGAGCACCCCCAGATGTATCCAATCTGGCCCTGGAGCCTTGTCTGTCTTAAGGGCTGCTAGCTCTTTCCAAACCCGTTCACTGGTAAATACTTGCTGCCTCATCTCAGCAATCTCCCTTACAGCTACATTAATGCCACTCTCTGGCAGAGGCCCTCTGTCTTCCTTTGTGAATACAGAGAAAAAGTAGTCTTTAAGAAGGGTGACTTTCTGTCCGTCCCCCTTAATTATCCTACCTCCCTCAGTTAGCCTAACAATTTCTCCTCCCCCTATTTTCTTTTTCCCCCAATACTGTATATTTAAAGAATCATTTCCCCAACTCTTCATCCCTTCTGCAATATGTAGCTCTGTGTCTGCCTTGCTCCTCTGACTGCTCTTCTGGATTCCCTTGTTCTCATTTGGTACTCTCCCCATTTTTCCTTCCCTTGTTTTTCCTTGTACCTGGTTAAGGCCTCCTTTTTGGCTCTCACTGCTTCCCTGACTTTTCCAAAGAAACTTATTGGTCTCTTGTACCTTTTTCTTTTGATTACCATTCTCATGCAAGACTCTGTTGGCTCAAGAATGGCCTTGTTGATTGCGCCCATCTTTCCAACACATCCCTGATGCTATCTGTTCTGACTAACTTGTCCCAGACAGATCCTTCAACCAGTTGAATATCTGTCCTTTTGAAATCTAGGACTTCAGCCTTTGATGAGGGCTTACTTGTCCCAAGGGCAAAGTCGAACCATATACAGTTATGGTCACTGGACCCTAGTGGCTCCCCTACCCTCACTCCTCCTACCACTTCTGAGTTGGTAAGCACCACATCAGGAATGGCAACCTGCCTAATGGGTTCCTTAACAAACTGCACCAGCAGGCAGTCCTGCAATCGCTCCAGTAGGACTTGACTTTTGGAGCTCCTAGTCATTGGAATGACCCAATCAATATTTGGCAGGTTTAGATTCCCCACCACTACCACCTCCCTTTCTATCACCCCCCAGTCTGGTTCTTTCACTAGCTCCTTATTGTGCTCTTCTCACCTGTTCTGGAGGTCTACAGATCACTCCCATTTGTAGTTTCTTGCTTGGGAATGCTGTGAGCTGAACCCACAGTAATTCTGTTTCTCCATTACCTCTCCTGATGTTTCCATCCTCTACTGCCTCTATGCCCTTTCTGACATATAGGGCAATGCCTCCTCCTTTACCTTTTCATCCATCCCATCAAAACATGGTATAGCATGGGACTGTCAGGTCCCAGTCTTTATTCTCTGTGGCCCATGATTTAGTGATGGCTACTAGATCCATCTCAGTGTCTGCCACTATTGCCTGGAGCTCACTAAATTTATTTCTCAGGCTCCTTGCATTAAGACAGACCCCTTTCCATCTTTCTCCTGATCCCCTCCTGCTTTTTTCATATTCCTTCTCCTTTATTCTTCCCTTGTCTGCTTGATTTATTTATTTTTCATGCTGAATGTAGATTTTATCATCCCTCCCTCATCGGCCTCGTCCCCTATCCTAATATGAATTTCAATCTTACTGTTACCTGTTACCCACCTTTCTGCTACCAGACCCTTGTTCAGGAGGAGCCTTAGCTAGGTTCCCACCTGATCTCCCTTCTCAGTGGTTCCCCCAGCCACTGTCTTTCCTGCAGTCAGTTTAACTGTCCAATGCAGAAGCCAACTTGTGTCCCAGAGTACTGGCACCCTCTCTCGTCAGGTGAAGACCCTGACCCTTAAGAGCCTCCTATCCCAGAATGCCCCCAGTCCCCCACAAAGTGATACCCCTCTTCCTGATATCATCCTTTCAACCACCCATTCATTAACAGGGGTGTCATTTAGGAGTGGCCAGTGGCTGCGGCTGAGATTTCTTTGCAACCCCTATGATGTCCTTTGCAACCCCCAGAAACCATAAGAAAGTTTTTACAGGATTTGCTCATATCAAATTTGGTTGGAATAGAAGCTTTGCAAACCCTATGATTCTGCCAAAATGGAGAGATGCAATGCCCATGAAGCTGGTGAAATGATACCAGCGCCCATTAAACTCCTCAATCTCTTCCTTCCTTACTCTAGCATACCCATTCCTATTATTCCACAAAGTGAAGATTTCAGAAAAGGCCAGAGAACTCAAGTGTACCTTGAATCTGTCCCCCAGCCTCATAAGGTTCCACTTCACTGCATCCACAAGCTGGTTCACTAGATTGTTCGTACCCAAGTGCACCAGCACCCCAAGATCCCCTTCCCCTTGTCCACCATCCTCCCTATCCTATCTATATCCTTGATGGCCGATGCAACAGAAAGGCATCCAACCATTCACTCCCCTTTCCTCCCCCACCTTTCACCCTCTCTGCTACCCTAATCATGGAGCTCCCAATCACTAAGACTCTCCTTGCCGACTACCTCCTGCTCACTACCTCAGGTGCCACCAAGTTGTCCTGCTCATTTCCTCCAAGAGATTTAGAGGCCCCTCCTGACAGAGGCAAGTACCTGAGCCTCATCCAGGAGGTGCAAAGTGATCTGCTGTCTGAATGGTGTGAGACTGGTCTAACCCCTAGTGTTTGCCCCTGCCACCCTTCCCCACCACCCCTAACCCTCTGGGTCAGTGAGCTTTTGAGGGAGTCGGGGTGTGGAACCAGCTGAGCTGGTGCCACAGCTGGGAAATCTCATCTC
The DNA here is from genome assembly GCA_016271365.2 of Neoceratodus forsteri. NCBI lineage: Eukaryota > Metazoa > Chordata > Ceratodontiformes > Ceratodontidae > Neoceratodus > Neoceratodus forsteri. The sequence continues at coordinate 352,587,886 of CM028131.1, read as the reverse complement.
TTGCTGCTACCAGCTAAGCACGGAGCTCCGGAAAGGTCTTACAGATGGGGCAGTGTCCCCTCTACCAGAGGATAACCACACCCCAGAGTCTCCACAACTGACTGCCTCAAAATATTGATTATATTAAAAGGCCTGTGTCGTGGCCGTATAGTTAGGGTTGAACGGGCACGTCTATGTTAAACTTGAAATTTTGCACTTTAATAACTTCACAATCAATTCGCATTAAATTTTCCATGTGCCATGAGGGACCCAAGATCTCTTGATGTGGTAAGTGTCGCTCCAGTCAGATACATGGATACAGAGATACACAGTGCAAAAAAGTGTGTAATTTACCATGTTATGGTAGTTTCTTTTTGATGCTGCAGAGCAGAAATGGTTTGGAATTTTGGTCTCAAATTTGCAGGATTGAAAGGCCTTGCCTCACAGATGTTCCCTTTGCTGGTTTGGTGAAAAACATATTGATCCGTTCCAAAGTTATTAAATTTTAAGTCCCCATTATTTTCAATGGGAATTTCACTCTCAGTTAGATGTCCCACTCAAAAAAGGTTCCTTTCTCTCAAATGGGTAATCCTTTTTCGCAAACGGGTCATCCTGACTTGCAAATGGGGAATTTTTTTTTGTGCCACAACCATTGTTTTTCAGTTAGTGAATTTCGAAAGCAACAAAAATGACATCCTGGAGAAAGCCCCACACATCTATCTGGTTCATCAGGTTCCTGTTAGATGAATGCTGCACTTAAAATTATCCCCAAATGTGTTTTTTGTTACATTTTACAACTTTTTTCATGACTACATGATACAAAAAATAATCTTTTTTCATATCATGTGTCACAAAAAAAGATCCTTTTTGTGAAGGGAAAATCCTTCTCCCTTTGCCGCATCATATTCCCTGGTGTCAAGTGGAAGCCCCCTCCACCTTCCGATCACCTTGCTCATTAATTGTGTGTATTTCCCTAGTGTCTAATGGTGCCCCCACCCTCCAATCTCCATCACTGTTATTTTTTTTCCTTTCCCTGGTGGCTACTGGCACGCCCGCCAGCCTCCAATCACCATCCCCATTAATTTAATACATTTCCATGGTGTTTAGGGGCACCGCAACCCTCCGATCACCATCCCCATATTTATAAATGTTTCCCTGGTGTCCAGTGGCACCCCCACTCTTGCCATCCCTATATTTATAAATGGTTCCCTTGTGTCTAGTGGCACCCCCACCATCTGATTGCTGTCCTCATTTTTTCCACTTCCTGGTGTCTAGTGGCACCCTCCCACCCTTCAATTGCTGTCCCCAATCTGTTCCCCATTTCCCTAGTGTCTAGTGGCAACCCCCCCACACCCTTTGACTGCTGTCCCTGTTTTTTTTTATTGTTTCCCTGGTGCCTAGTGGCACCACCCCCACCCTCCAATTGCTGTCCCCATTTTATTTTCCTGTTTCCCCGGTGTCTAGTGGCACCCCCACCTGCCGATTGCTACCCCTGCCTGCAAAACAGAAAATGGTCCTTTGATGTTTCTTTTTCTACAACAAAAAAAATGGTCCCTTACCAATCTAAGCCCTCCAACCCCACCGCCCACTCAGCACCCACCACACCACATCTCACAGTACAGCCCCCACACACCCTCACTCACCTGAACAAGTGACAGGCAAAGATCCACTCTCCGATCAAAGACATGTCTTGCTGTTGGAACCGGCGACTGCAATATGAGAAACTAAGGTAAATGTGGTTAAATGTATTTCAGTGAGGTTTTCAACTTTGATGCATAAGTTGGTTAGTTTTACATATTTTGACACCAAATTTTCGGCATGTCCTTTTGGGGACCCAAACTCATGGACAATCTCAGTGGAATTTCGCAAATTTGTCCCAAAAGGCGAGTTGATGGTCATTTGGCAAAACTGCCTTTTGGGCATGAACTGAACATTTTCACTGCTTTTGTTCATCAGGTAGGGTTATAAGAAGGCTATGTTGAAAATCTGGGTTAAAAATATGTAAAAATGGCAAAGTTATGCACATGTATTTAAATTTAACTATGCTGACTTGTAATTTCATAATTATAAATATATTCACCCCAAATTTTCAACACAGCCATTTTTTTACATCACCTACTGAACATGACAGAGATCATTTTTCAAATCATGGACAAAATGTGTTTTCTCACCTGAGACGTGGAATGATGTTGCGATGGTGCACAATGACATTTTGGTAGGGATTAGAAAATTCTCAGCCCAGCGTTCATGAGATGGGGTAATAAAAAGGCTATGATGACAATTTGGTTGCTGTTTTGGCTATAATGATTCCACAGCAACATAATATATGCATTTATGGAGGGATGGGAGCGCAGGCCCGGGGGGGGGCTGCACACCCACAATCAAATGAGGATATGATTATACAGCAGAAACCACTTAATGGGGATGTGGTTAAAGGGGGCGTCCACTTAATTGGGACGATCCCCAAGGCACCGATTAAGTAGCTATATTATCCTATGGAGACATCTGCTGTTCAAAGAGGACACCCCCACTGCCTAATGGGGATGATTACAGCCAGCCTTGCCTTCACTTGGATGTGCTAATCTCTCTTAAGCACCCATTGATTAGGTGTGAATTGTGGCTATTAGCTGGAAGAGGGAAGTTACTGGAGCCATTAAATGCTAGCTGTTGTTTCCCCATACCTCTCCCTGTACTTCAATCATAGTCCTTTCCTCGTATGTCCTGCCACTGTTATACCATCGATACAGGCTTACAGTCCTTTCCCTGTACTTCTTCCCATACTTCACCCATACAGTGGTGTGGTAGCAAAAGATGGGCGGTAAGGTAGAGTAACTTACAGTCCTCTCCCCACCAATGCTAACATGCTGCTGACTGCCACCTGATCTGTTTTCCTTTCCCTGTACCTCTCCCTGTACTTCTCCCATCCTGCTCATGAGGAGAATGAAGCAGTATTTTTTCATTTAGCTTTTTCGTGAGGAAGCAGAGAAGTCGGTAGTGCACATCAGGACTGCTGTTCTCTCCTCGTAATTCTCCTGTACTTCCCACCACCGACACTACATGCTGCTGGCTGCCGGCTGATCAAATGTCTTCTCCCCGTACTTCTCCTGTACCTCTCAAAACCGACACTGGCATGATGCCCGATGCAGGTAAAGTCAAGTAAATTGCATTCCTATCCCTGATGATGCCTGAAGCAGTATTTTTCCTTTTAGCACATTTGTGGGGAAGCAGAGAAGTTTGCAGTGCACATCAGGACTGCAAAAATACTAGCTTCTGTTAATCAGGACAGCCGCTTAAAGGGGACGATTTGGTGTCCACGGAGGTGTCCCCTTTAAGTGGCTTCTACTGTACTATTTCAAAAAGTAAGGAGGTTCTTTGCAAAAAAACTTCATTAATGCATCAGTTAGGGTTAAAGTGACAAAAGTAGGGAAATGTGGTGCTAGGGTTCCAAACCCTGACACCCCAACCCACACTGCAGCAGCAAACCAGGCATGGGGTGTGCCTTGGAGTTCTCAACCTTAACACTTACCCCATTCTCATACACTGTACACATCTCAGCTTCTTTACTGATGGAAGGGGCTGAGCATTAGGGCTGAGAACCCCAAGTCACATGCCACTTCTGGTTTGCTGCCTGCAGGGTGGGTGTGGGTTGTTAGGGTTGGGAACTCTAACACCACATTTCCCTACTTTTGTTGCATTAACCCTAACTGATGCATTAATGGAGTTTTTTTTGCAAAGAATATATATATATACACACATACGCACACACACAAATATACATACATACAAACACACATGTATCTATATATAGAAAGATAGATTAACCAAGAAAAGATGACACATTATATCTAACTGTGATTTCATCACATGCAAGATACTGTACTAATACTGAGGGAGATCAGCATAAAGTTGCTCCAAACAGGGTGCCTTTAAGAGTTGAAAGTACCTGTAAATCTATCACAATATGATGATCCACCATTCTAGCTATACCCTCAAGGCAGTGATTTGCACACGTATGGGTATACTTTGTTTAGTGTCACCTATGGTGTAGATTGGCTAGGTTTTGTAAAAGATAGCATTACTTTTAAAGCAACATACAATTTGACAAGCTATTGCTTCTTACTTTTACTTTTATTGCCTTATTTTTCATCACACTCATTGTTTTCTAACTGTCACTAAATTGTTCATTTTCTCAGTCTGTTACATTGGTAGACCTATTTACTGTTTATAAAGCAATATGCACTTACAGGTTTTGGAGATGGCTTGGGCTCTGTGGGTCGCATGTGCAAGTGGGTCATCATTGCTTGAAGACGTTCCCGTTCTTTAGAAAGCTGTTAGGAAAAAAGTGAGATAAGAAAGCATTTTAGAAATGACTGATACAGCTATTTTACTGCAAGTGATACATCTTATCATGGTAGTTGTCTCAGTGTAATGATTCCTGCATATAAGAAGAGTATGTCAGTGAAAACTTCGTTATAAGAAAATGCAACTTTGACCATGAAAAAAAGAAATCTTGTGCAGCCTTCTTTCTGTTAAAAGGTCAGGGAAAACAAATAACACTTCATCTTTTTGTCAATAAGAGAATTTAGGTCACAGATGCCTTGACAGTAACAAGTTACTGAGACCATAAATTAGAAAGCCCTTAGTGACTCTTTAAAGTCCTGTGGACACTGTTAGCAATGGACTAGTGCCAACAACTGTGAAGGGGTGAAGGGTCCTCAAAGTATAGCGCCTGCCAGGATTGTCTGCATGCTTCATCCTTTCCCACTGAGGTCCAGTTAGTGCCCCCTGCAATCTGCCATCATCAATCTAATTCAATAGAGTGACAGAGACCAGGCAGTGTGAAATGCTGAACTCCGCCACTGAGCCAGCATCCACACTGCACTGGGTCTCATTACAACTGACGGACCTTACAACTCTTACTAGCCAGACACAGCAAAAATGGCCTAATTGGTTACACTGCAAGCAGAATCTTCAGCTGAAATTTTCATTACAGTACAACTCATTCCTTCAAAATAGTAAACAAATTTAAAGGTACCTTCATAGCCATTCCAGCAAACTGAGCAAAATCATTACAAACACATACAGCAAATTACTTTTTTATATGTCCTACATTTGTTGAAAATTGTGATACATTTTATTAGACCAACAAATGAATTGTACGTAGATGTTACAGTACATACGATTTTGGGGCCACAAAACCATTCGTGTTCTATAACATGTACTATATGTACAATTTCTTTGCTGGTCCAATAAAATGTATCACAATATTCAACAAATCCAGTTTTCTAAGGATTAACCTGATAGAATGTGTTTTTCCTTTTAAACTGTTATGTCTTTTATGTAAAATGCAACTTTTTTTTGTTTACAATGGGATTTTAATTAGCTAGACTACAACATGCAGAATGTTTTATTTAACTTAATGATGAAGTGGGCTGCCCTGTGGCATGGAGGGTTGAGGCACTGAGTGCATGACCTCCTGCCACATCGGCGACCCGGGAGCGAATGCGGGCCACTAGCAGGAGGGCCAGGGGAGGTAAGATTCAGCATCCCAAGCACAGCTCTCATTCCTTGGGGGGGCATCATCCCACTAAGCAGCTGCCACCTGGAGGTTCTAGATGGCAGTGCAGCAGGACATCAGGGAAGGTGTCCTGCCCACTTAACACCAGGGGGTGTCTCTGTGGAGGTGGAGCTTGCATAATATGTCATTGCACATGTACAAGCTCAGTGGAGAAAAACAGAGGAAAAAAAAACAACTCATGTGGCAGGATGAAGGCCCTGTCTCCCCCAGACCCCAACTGGACTTTTTGGAGTATTCAGGCAGGGGATGGATGGCAGTAATGGGCAAGTCCAAGAGAAGTCAGGTAATGAGGCTGGGGGGACTGGACTGGAAAAGTGCCAGTCAAGCAGCTACAGGAGTTAAAATGCTAATTGAAAAAAAACATGCTAATGAAGAATTGATTAATTTAAAAAAATTGTATTTAATGATAAGCTCAAATTACTGGGAGATTGTAATGGAGCAGCTAAGGCAGGAGAGGAAGGCAGACATTTAGAGGATGGATGGATTTGCAGCCACAAGATGGAAGAGACAAACGCAGTAGTAGAAATGAAACCTGAAATTGGCAGCTGGTGATCACATCTTGCAACAACAAAATGAGCACTGCATTGGATGTAGCAGAGTCACACTTTTATGGCTCTTGTGGGGATGTGGGGCATGAATTTCCCACTGCTCCCCATAGGATAACATATTCCATTCATTAAGAATATATGGGCTTGTACACATTTTGGCACAGAGCCCTCCCCCCCAAAAAAAAAAAAAAACATGTTAAGTGCCTTTATTGCTCCAGTTTCCACTACTGTTTCATATAAGGCCACAGGTGCATAAATGGCACCTAAAGAAACTAAACCTAATAGAATAAAGAATACAATATGGGAAGAACCTGGACATATCAAGGTTCTCATTTTAACATTATAATTCTTTAACCAATTTCAGTTTATATTCCATCCATTTTCTGTAACTACATTTGCACCATCCTGTATTTATAACTATGCACGTAAACATGAAAACCAGATCACTGCCCACTAGACTTCATCTGTTCTCTCCACTTGATGTCACAATCCTCAGACTGTGACATCATTATCTGTTACTGAGGAAATGATTATGTCACAAGCAGAGCATTGTGCATTATGATGTTGGGTGCATACAAGAAACCAAATTATATTAAATCTAAGGGACAGTGACTGTGTTTCAATGTTCACGTAGATATAGAACACACCCATTCATGAATTACTAGGAAATTATTCCATCAAGGATTTCTTCTGACTCCAAAAAACTGCAAAAATGAAGCCTGAGTGGTTTGTGAGCTATTACCAGAACCACAAGATGGAATTTATTTATTTGTCCATGATGTGCCATGTCATATTTTGTATAATATATGGAGCCCTTCCAGCCAAAAAAGTGACTGGCATGACGGAAGAGTGATGTCAAGAACTTACTAAGATTTCATTCAAGGCCAGTGCTAGACTTGTTCACTCCCCAAGCAGACACGTTTGTGTAGCACCAACACCCATCACACCACCCATTTCCCCTCTGCCACATCCACAAACAATACACTGTAAGAAAACTCTGAAAACTAGGGTGTCAGTGTCGACATGTACTCCCCACCTTGAAAGCATTTGGCATTGTAATTGTGACAAGGAATGAAATGTGTTACCTTAAAGAGCCTCTGATGTCTATGGGGAAAGTAGCAAGTAGCAAAAACACAATTTTAGACCCATCTTAGTTTAGACCCAATATAATTTCAGAATTTAGCTTATTTTTTATAACCATGACATGAACATTATTTATTGAATGAGTTTTACCAGGAAAGGCACACTGAGCCTTTCTAATTTTTTTTCCGGATGCATTCTGGAAAGTATCATTGTCCCTAAAATGTTGTCTGCTGTGGCTGACTGTCTACACATCACAGCACAACTGCCCTCTCTCTTGTGACATCACAATCGGTTGCTGTAGCAACACATTATAAACAGAGGACTGGGGGTGTGAGGTATAAACAACAAACTGCCAGAGAGCTATGAAGGCTATGCCAAGGGACAGTGAACCTGTAACGTTACTGCATAGTTTTAAAATGGGAAAGCTGAACACAGACATCACATAAAATATATGCTGGTGTGTGTCTAAAAATTGTGTTTTCTAAATGTTGCCCTTATCAGGCCGTATTTCCTTATCAATTGACATTAAGATGTATTATGTCACATTTTCAAAGAAATGTTAAGATAGTATTTTAAAAAAGTGAAAACTGGTTTGATAAAATGAAAATGGCCCTTAACTAAATGAAGAAATTTCTAAAATCCTGACCACATGCATATAAAATCTATAGGCTTGATATAAGATGACTTTGTGAGTTATTTCACAATGTCAAACATGTTCCCCATTAAAAGAAAAACAACTCAGTGGTAGATTTGCTGAACTTGTAATCAACCGCTTATAAATCTGCTTGTTATATTATGATGCAAATGTTGGTACTGCTACAACAGACAAATCTTGAAACTAGAAGTGTGTGCATGTTTTTGTTTACCATAATTAATCATTGAGATGGCAGACCAAAAAGTTTTAAATTAATTCTACTTTTAATTCTGTTTTTCCCAATATTCTTCCTACAAATGTATGTGTAGGATCATATACAGTGAATTAATAGCTATATCCTATTTTTGCATAGGTTTTTAATGAGTAAATTTATTACATTTAAAATACTTCTCTAGAACATAACAACTCAAATATCTGAAGTATGCAAACATTTTATGAAAAGGGGTCCATTCAAAATATTCCAGAGATGTAAAAACGGCAAGCTGCACTTATATTATAGTTGTGTTCTATTTATTGAGCCTTATCTTGAAGCATGTAATTGAAATTAATTAATATTTAATAATAATTGGGGAGCATGTTCTGCCATAGAGGAAACCCCGTTATAACCAGCTGGTTATAACACTGAATATGTGCTGGGTTTCTCTCACTCCACACATGCACACAGAGCCTCCCTACTTAGGCCTGACCATAGCTGCCAGCACAGAGATCAATTTGTATTTATATAATTGCTGTGGCAAAAAATGGCCCACAGCAATTATATCAAACAAGACATGGCATAGTGTATAAACCTCAAATTATAGACACACCCTCAGTGTTGGATGCTTGTATAAACCCCTTGAGCTGTGCTCTTGGGGTTTATGTAGCATTCAACACCTCAAGTGTGTATAACATTCTTATTATACACACTACCCCATGTATTATTATATATATTATTCAGAGTCCTTAAGTGGTTTCACTTGTTTGAACAGTGCAGTATAATGTTAGAAAGAGGACCTTGCATTTTCTTAAAGGTGAACCACTGTGATAGGGACACTGGGGTCATGATACATGCACAGATGACATTGCCAACACCTGGGATTGTAAACCACTTCTGTTGTGGGCCCAGCAAGAAATACATTAATGAACACGTGGCATAACTCACAGGACTGCATGGCTTATAGAAGGGACACTTGCATCTGCACAATGAGAGAGAGGAAGTATGGTTGCATCACATCTAGTACACCTTCCTCCAAACCAGGAAAAGGGTGGTGTGGGGGTCACTTGTGACATATGTAGTCATGTGCACATGGGGGGGAGCAGGGGAAACAGAGGTCAGATCAGCCAGTCTAAGACTGGCAGATTTAAATGTAACACTCATTCTAGACTGGCTGAAGGAGAGGGAGCCCATGCTGACTGTTAAGGTCATGGCAGCATAAAAAGGGAGATTTAAAGACTGCACTGATTGGTAGGTGGCCTCTTTCATGCATAGTCTTGCTGCCTGCAATTGTTCCCTCTCACAGCATCATGCGAGTTGTCTGATGGCTGGTGGGAAAAGGGGGAAGAGTACTGCTTTTATCTGGGGATGATGGTGCGGTGTCTAGCAGTGCTTTACATATACAGTTTTACAGGCACTTCAAGAAGCAGGTGGTATGTGACACAGTCCAACTCCTTTGTCAACAGCCCTGTAAACCTTGGCTAGTCACAGTGAAAAAGACAGACATAACCTGGTTTTCCATCAGGCAATGCAGTGGTGCCCTCATCTGGACTGCCTCCTGCCTGAATGATGATAGTCAATGCATGGGTGGTAAATTATATTGGCTATATATATAAAATGATATTAAGGCATTCTATTGTGTGCCCTATATGTATAGCTGCATTTTGTTTTTTGTTATGGAATAAAGCCTTTGGCAACAGGATCTCTACACTTTTGAATATTGCATATTTTAACAGTTTTTTAATATAAGATTTTGTTTCAGTTTATTTTGAGTATTAATTGTAGTCCTCTGTTACTATCCTGGATGCCTCAATTTTTTAATTGTTGAAATCTCTTTTGTTCTTCGAAGCACCATTAGCAGTGAGAACATGTCATGATGCTCATTAGTTTCTACAATACATCTGCATCTATCAACATGTTTCTGTGTATTGTGTCTTGCCCAGGCACTCCCCGAACCAGTCTGCAACTTGTTAAATCATCATAAAAATGATCATTTCTAACATTGTTTTGCAAGATTTCTAAATAGTGATCTTACAATACCACTGAAACAAACTAAAAAGTCAAGCAAGGGGATTTTTGTCACATCTGCAATCATAAATATGAGTTATTATATGTGCAGAAGCTTTGTCATACAGATTTTCCAATTTAAAATGTTGGACTAGTTAGTTTAGTTCAATATAAAGATAACATGTTTCAGTATATTTTACATTGAAAGACATTTTAACAGCATGATAATTTGGAAGTGTTACATTATAAAGAGTAAGGCTTGTCAAATGATGTCACCATTTTCTAGGGGCACTGTTCTAGGTTTGAAAATAAAAAAAAAATTCACTTTTTTTATTAGCTTTGCAATACAATGTAAGAGCATGCAGACTACATCAAAAACCATACCACACCATACCTGTATTTCTAACTGTTGTACAACTTGCATTTGAACTCGGCACTGTGCAGTGCTTCTATCATCCAATGCATGTTCATTATTAAGGTGCCTTAGAAAAAGAGAATACAGCAATTGTAACTGAAATTCAGTAACATAACTACTATAGTATATATCGCAACATTTCACCTTAATTATTTTGTTTATAGGTCAACATTTAAATCATCATTAGCAAACACCAGCAGCATACCATGCCATCTATAAGATTAACACTATTGATGGATAACGTGAGAGTAATAGACTGTACTGTGTACAAATATTCTTCAGGCCCCATTCAAAAAAACTGACAGGTAAGAAATGTTACACATTTTTGTCACATACCTTCTCATTTGGGGGGTATTCTGAAACAATTACTACTACCTAACCCCCATGGTACAACATGGGCTTAGCAAGTATGGATCACAGAATGGTAGATGGTAAATATAAGGGCTGGATTTTCAAAGCCTCAAAGCCAGTGCTGCATCCAGGCCAAATTTCAAAGAGTCTATATCTTATTTCTGGAAGCAGGCAGGCAGAGTGTGCTGCAGCAAGTAATTCTGTGCCCACTGGTGGACATGGGTGGTCAAGAACCAAGTCTGCTAAGACCAGTTTTTGCTCCAAGTAGACTTGGTCATGATCAGCAGGTTTGTTCACGGTTGGCTGCCTGCTGCCAGAAACCATAGTCAACTAATGTAAATCAGTTATGGTTTTGAAAAGATTTGGCACTGCCACCACTGCTGGAAGGAAGTGCTAGACACAGGTATTAGTGACTAAGAATGGGGCCCTGTTTCTTTTGAAATACTAATCCCCATACGGAACAGATAAGACCTTGCTGTGGGTAGTCTAGGAAGTTAAGAGCTCAGTGCGCTCATGTTTGTACTGCAAAACACATACACTTATTTACTGACTCTGGTGGAGTAATATTTATACTTTTACAAGTAGTCCATTCCAATAATACAAAGGCAATCTGCCTATATCTGTGCATACAGAGGATTCACAAATGGTTTACTTTCAGTCTCTTTCTCCTTACTAAGCCTTTAAAAGGTGAGCCAAAGCAAAGAGAGAACAATATATTTCAAGAAAGAAACATAGCAAAAGCAGATATTTATTTAGACCAGCAACAGGGAGGCCCATTTTAGGAAAAATGCTTACAAAACTAAATATTTTTTAAACCTTTTAAATTTTATTTTCACTAACATTTAAACTAAAGCTACCCATTTTATAAGTGCAGTAGTGCACTCCAGGGCATGTGTTTATGGAGAATTATTGCACCTCCCTGTTGGTCGATGGAACTCAGCTCTCCACAAACTCATGCCCTGTCAAAGGTTATTCCTTACTGATATTGTCAGTCATACCATTGCATAATGCTTATCAATCAGCATGCTGGGATCTTTCAAATTACATATTGTTGCACTATTGCTAGAAAACTAACTTACGCACTACTATATCTACAATAATGGATGTATCTATTTTACCTTATGTACATAGTTCACCTGCAGTTCTTATTCAAAATCAGTTCTGTCCCATTTTCATGATACATTAAATTGCCATACAATGGCTATTGCTTCTGCCATCTTACCATGCCACTGCTCTTAGCACAATTTATGACTCACAAACTTCATAATTTCTCTTTGGCTAAACAAGGCAAAACTGGCAGAAGAAAGCAATGTAGCCTATAGCTCAAAGCTGTGAATCTGCAGACACAATTCAAAATCACACTATAGCCACTTACTCACTGTGTGACCCTCAGTAAGTCAGCTAACTTCCCTATGTTTGCTCTGCTTTATGACTCTCTGCTCTATTTTTATGCTTTCTGTCTAATGCCAGCAACATTCTTTCTCTCATCCTCCTGCCGAACTGTAAAGTGCTTTGGGATACAGTTTGAAAGGTATTTCATAAAACCAGATTCCACTTATGTTGAGGAGCATAGCCTAGATGGTTAAAGCAACAAGCTGTGAATCTAGAGACCCAGTAGATATGGTTTTGAAACCCACAACCACCACTTGTAGCCTCTGTGATGACCCTGAGCAAGACACTTAACCTTCATGTGCTCTCAGGTGGAACACTCTTGGAAATGAGCTTTGGCTCAGTGTGCCTTTTCCAGCAAAAAAAAAATCTAAAACAAAAAATAAAATAAACTTACAAGACTGAATTTAAAATGTCTATCCTTATGTGCCATAGGGTTCAGTGATGGGTCACTCCTTTTCAATATGTTCATCGGTGACATGGGAGAAGGAATACAAGGCAAGATGTGTCTCTTCGTAGATCACACTATGCTCTGTGGCTGGGTAGACAGAGAGGAAGGGGTTAGGGAGCAGCAGAGGGACCTGCAAAAACTAAAGAGGTAGTCTGAAGTTTGTCAGCTGAAATTTAATGCCAAAAAGTGCAAAGTAATGCACATAGGGAACAACAATCCCAGGAAAGAATACTGGATGGGAGGATTTAAGTTGGACACTGCCACTCAGGAAAGGTACATGGAAGTGATCATAAGTGACTGCCTAAAACAATCTAGCTAATGCAACAATGCTTACCGCAGCACAACCACAGTGCTGGGGTGTATCAGGATGTTGGTCTGATAGCAGGAGAAAGGAGCGGATACTGTTGTGTGCACCTCCATTTTCATTTTCTACATATGTCTCTATCTCTGTCTCCTTCCCCCACATTTGTCACCTTTTAGCCTTCTAACTAGGTCCTGTTAATTACTCCCCACTTGAGGTCTCCTCTACTTGTCCACTCTTAACATGCCTTTTCATATCCATCATCACCTTTTTGTTTTCCAGATTCATTTCTTACCTTACCTATTATTACTTTTTCTTCTAGAACCACCCCGTTTTCTTTCCTGACATATATATTCCTTATTTCCACTTAGCTCTCTACTAATTTTGCTTTTTTTCTCTTTCTGATAATTCCTGAAGACAATCTATGGTCAAAACATTGATTCTAACTCTATTTTCTATTTTCATCATGCATTTAATATTATCATTTTATTCTGCCTCCATATAGATCACTGGTGAGGCAGCATCTGGTGTACTATGCCCAGTTTTGGAGCACCACAAAAGAAAGACAAAGACAGGCTAGAGATGGTCCAGTGTATGGTTGCCCAAAGGATCCAGGGCCAGCAGGACAGATCCTATGAGAATCAGCTTAATGCCCTGAACATGTACTCACTGGAGATCAGAAGGGAGAGGGGATATATGACAGAGACCTTTAAGTTCCTGAAAGGAATGTACAGGGTAGACTGAGGTGAAATATTCAGCAGGACTGGCAAATCAAGAACGTGAGGACATGAATGTAAACTGACAGAGGGGAGATTCAGGAGGCATGTGAGAAAGTTTTATGTTACAGAGGGTGTGGCTGAGCCATGGAACAACCTATCAGCAGATGTGGCGAGTGTAAGAACCATTACTGTTCTCTAACATGACTGGCACAGAAAAGAAAGGTTTAATAGGTACACAGGGGAAGCAGTAAGGCAGGGGCAAGAGGGCAATTCAGGCAATAATCCTGACTAGACATTAGGTTCCAGAGCACAACAGAGTAAAACAAGGCAGACTGCATATTTCAGTGGTCTTTTTCTACTCAAATTTTGTTTCTATGTTTCTATGAATGTGTATAGTTTTATAAGCCTTTTATTTGGTTATTTATTTATGTACAGTATATATACATGCATTTCTTTCTTTATTTATGTTATTGTACTTAGTTTACCTGGTAAGCAATACAGAAAATAATACCAGTTTTGTTTATAGATGTGATCTGAGTGAAGGAATATGGATAGAAGGTGGGGGGAATAGGGAGAAATAGGTAGCAGCAAATTAATCCCAGTAATTATAATAATAACATACTGCAGCATAATGGACAATCAAGGAATACAAAGTAGTATGAAAGTGTATAGTACGATAATACACATAATTACAGGCATTGAAAGAGTGAATTCAATTCGGGCAAGGCCAACCAAAGACAATATTGTTATATAGGATTTCTATGTTCAGCAAATCGCTATTCACATTAACCACCTCTTGCTGCCTATGAAGCTCACCAATGTGTTTAGTTGGACATACTGTACTATTAAGGGGCTACTACAAATACCCTCAGAGATTTATATTACATTGGACCACTCAGGTTAAATTATCATGTTTTAGCTTTTGAGAACAGAATGGAATTTACATGCAGCCTAAACCATGCCATGTGCCACAGATATCTGGGCCGGGATTTACACAAGTGTTGCTACAGTAAATGGGCACTCTGGATGGGCCAGGCGGTCATTACCTGCTGCCAAATTCTATGTTTCTACGTACTGGTGATATGGCATCACTCAGTAGTCACTGCATCCATTTTGTGATCCTAACAACCTAGTCACTGCATGAGATAAGCACAACAGGGGTTATATCTGCTTCCTGTACACTGCAATCAGTGTGGGAAAGGGGGGCACAGTTGTCAGGCACATATCCCACTGGGCCATTCACCAAGGCATGGTAGCCCTCGTAACATCCTGCAACACCCCATGGTTACCACCTGTTGAAGCAAACTACTACCAGTAACAGGGGTGCAGTGCTGCAACTAGGTGCAAAAGGCCAGTGGGAAGAGGAAAATCTGGAGGCTGGCCATCACAGGTGCTGCAGCTCTTCCTGTACATGGGTGCTAGGAAGGGGGATCATTGTTCCAGCAGGGGGATAAAATCCTCTGGGAGGGGTGTGGAAACTGGACCAAAAGGACAGCTGGGCATCAGACCACAGTAGAGAGGACCTTCTGATCCACTGGAGCCACAAGGTATGGAGGGGTAGGGAGGGGGAAACTTCTCAGTGGGAATCTCATTAAGGATTGACGTGCAACAAAAAATGGGGCCATACCCGTGGCACACTATCATGCTGCAACCTGGTTACAATTGGAGATGTGTGACGCTGATAAAACTTAGCTTCGACAGAACTTTGAGAAGTCAGCCAACTTCGCGAAGTTCAAAGTGCTGACTTTACAATGTTTTTGCCAGGCAAAGTGGGAATTTCTTCTGTGACGGCTTGGCAGTATAGCCTACAGGTTAGAGCAATGAGCTGTGAATGAGCTTGGTACATCCAGCAGACCAGACCTTGGTTTGATTCTCACAACCTCCACTTGCATAGTGCAGGGTTTTATTTAACTCTAAAAATTGATTAGCGTTTTGCTCACAAAAGTTCAAAAACATTGTGAAAATACATAGCACTTGCTTCATTGTGTTTAATAAAGATAACACTTCTAGAAAACCTATATAAATGCTTTCTGTACAGTTAGCATTGTCCCAAGAAAAAAACTGCTAATCAATTATTTAAAACCCTGATACTGTGTGACTCTGAGCAAGTCACTTAACCGCCCAGTGCTCCCAAGTCACCCCTGAAAACAGGCACCTGTGCCTAGTGGGCCTTACCCGGTTACCAAAGACTGAAAGAAAAAAATTTCACTTGCAAAGTTGATACTTCATGGAAAAAAGTGCCACTTTAACATGCTTGTTTGTATAATGTGTTGGCATTGGTCATTTGTTTGTACTAGTTATCACTTGTTTCAACTGCTAAAATGTTAATAAAGTATTAACTATGAAAAGAAAGTGCCACTTCACCAACACTGTGAATTTGGCAAAGTTGAATTTAAGGATGCCAATAGGAACATCATCAAGTTTTGTGAAGTCTAAGTTTCGCAACTTTGTGGCAACTTCACCAATGAAGTTTAACTTCGCTGCATCGTTAGTTAAAATCAAAACCCAACATGTTAGCTGGTGCCAATCCCATTGATACTCTCTAACATCCAGATCTGTGATTTGTAATGCATCTCTGTAATATGAGGATTCCCCCTACAGGCACCAACATTTGTATATAGCACTATCAGATGGCAACATAACTTGGTGTCCAGTTTCTGCCTGTCTTGTGCCCCCTGGGCATAAAATGAGGCTATGTGTATCTAATTCTCTACTGCAACGGTATTGGCAGAACTCAAAATTGCTTAAAAGCAAAGCCTACCAGCATGCACAGCAAAAACCTAAGGTACTATGAGAGTGCACCCGAATTCACTTCTTTAGTGAACCGATATATTGTAATAATCAGCTTCTGTGTGACAATGGATGTATTGGCATAAGAGGCAAACACATTCTGCTCCCAAAACATGCCTTTTTTATATATCTACTGTTTTCACCCATTTGTCCCACTCTTCTCCCCATGGCTCCCTTGTTTCTTGTTCCCCTTTCATCTGCTGAAGGGTTGATAAAGGCTGTCCCCTCTTGCTTCCTGTAAGTCCTACAGTACGACAATGCCCCCGATTGGTACAGGCAGACCTAGAAGGGTATCCAGAATGCTGGAGTGGACTGATGCTGGGGCTTGGTGCATGATGTTGGTTGAAGGTTTAAGGTGCAAGTCATAGACCACCTACAAGGCCCATATCATTACCTCACTGAACAGCTGAGAAGCAGCTGGGGAAGAGGTGATCCAATACTATATAGAAAACTCTCTTCCCTGTAGGCCACATAGAAACATAACACAGAAACATAGAATTTGATGGCAGATAAGGACTGCTTGGCCCACCCAGTCTGCCCATATCCCTACCTAATGGATAAGCTGCAGATCCTAGTTAACCAACAGCCTACTTCCTCCTAACCCCACCCCCCTAGAATTGCCTTATGACTGTCCCATGCATTCTTGAATTCCACCACTGTTTTTGACTCCACAACCTCCTCAGGAAGGCCGTTCCATGCATCCACAACCTTCTCCATGGAAAAAATACTTCCTCACATTACCTATGAGTCGTCCCCCTCTATCTTCAAATTGTGCCCCCTTGTTCTTGCACACCTCTTTTTCTGAAAGATGCTACCCTCTTGGACTTTGTTGATTCCCCTTGAGGTACTTCAAAGTTTCTATCATGTCCCTCCTCTCCCTCCTTTCCTCGAGGGAATACATATTAAGCTCCTTAAGTCTCTATTCATATGCCTTCCAGTGCAGACCCTGCACCATTTTAGTTGTCCTCCTCTGGACTGCCTCCATCCTGTTTATGTCTTTGCTGAGATTGGATCTCCAGAACTGCACACAGTACTCCAGATGGGGTCTCACCAACTGTCTGTACAGAGGGATAACAACTTCCTGTTTTCTACTGGTGATGCCTCTCCCTATGCATCCCAGTATCCCCCCAGCCCTCCTTAATGCCCTCTCACATTGCTTGCCCACCTTTAGGTCATCTGATATGACTACCTCCAGGTTCCTTTCTATTTTTGTTGTTATTAGTATCTCACCACCAATTACGTACTCATCCCCTGGGTTTTTGTTTCCCAGGTGCATTACTTTATACTTCTTAGCATTAAATCTAAGCTGCCATACATTTGACCATTCCTCTAACCTTGCCAAGTCCCTTCTCATCCTTTCCACCCCACCTTGTGTATCAACCCTGTTGCAGATCTTTGTGTCGTCTGCAAAGAGACATACTTTTCCTTCCAGTCCCTCTGCAATGTCACTTATAAAGACATTGAAGAGGACTGGTCCTAGTTCTGAACCCTGTGGTACCCCACTAGTAACCCCCCCTTTCTTCAGAATGGACTCCGTTTACTATTACCCTCTGTGTCCTATTCTCCAGCCAATTCTTTACCTAGGCTACCATCTTGGGACCCACTACAAGTCTGGCTAACCTGTATATTAATCTTTTGTGTGGGACTGTGTCAAATGCCTTGCTAAAGTCCAGATAGACCATGTCCACAGACCCTCCCTGATCTACTAATTTTGGTCACCCAGTCAAAGAAATCTATTAGATTCATCTGACATGACCTTCCCGCTGTGAATCCATGCTGCCTTGGGTCCTGTGCCCCTCTGGCCTTTGGAACTCAACAATTCTTTCCTTCAGAAGTGATTCCATCATTTTCCCTATCACTGAGGTAAAACTAACAGGTCTGTAGTTTCCTACTTCTGCCCTGCTCCCACTTTTGTGAAGTGGAATAACATCTGCCCTCCTCCAGTCCTCAAGTACCACCCCATCCTCCCATGATTTGTTAAAGAAGGTAGCCAAAGGAGGAGCAACATACCAGTATGGAAATGCATTTCACCTCTGAATGCTCAACTGGCATTCTGGGAATGAAATGTGAACATGATGCACCTGTAGGGTGCAAAACCGTTAAGCAGACAAAACATACAGTTCTCTTTTGAAATCGCTATTTGCCCACTATTCTACTAGAGAGTCCAGAATTTACACTGTGTGTTCATCACAGCTGTTTACATCTTGAACTCTTATGTCTATGCATTATTTATTTAGGCTTATAAAATGGCTTGGATAAAGAAAGCAATCTGTTAAAACTGGCCATATGATTCTGCATTAATTTCACAGTACCACGTGGTTCAGATGATGCTTTTTTTTCTTCACATTTTTAACTTTTTTATCATTCAAATGTAACAGATTATAAAAAGTTAACATTGATAAACTCCCCAGAGAGCAAGACAATACACAGAATTGGAAATTAATACTGCAGTAGGATACTTGTCCCCAATCCCAGTTCCCCTTATTTACTTATATGGGTAAACCTAACACATTTATGAAACAGTGGGCCCAATTCCAGAAGTGGTTGTAACTGATGCGGGGGATTTGTGGCATGGTTCCTGACACAAGTGCCGACCTGTGTCAAAATCGCTATTTCAAAAACCGCTGCCACAAGTCCCCGACACCACAAAGTTAGACCATCTCCCCACAGGTCTAACTTTGCGTCCATGGGTGTACCCCAGTACGGGGCATGTGCCACACCATTGGTGTAAGCTACCGTAAAGTGAGAAAACTGTTGCAACTGCACCAGCCCTTCTGGAATAATGCAGAGTTGCATCCGAGGGCTTTGGCACAGCTGCGTCAAACTTTGTGGTGGATGCAGGGCTTGGTGTAAGCCCTGCACCCGCCTTCTGGAATCGGGCCCAGTATGTCCAGTTGAACCCAAACATACAGCACAACCCACATTTACTATGATACCAATGAGTTGCTTAAGCATTTCTGAATGAGTTACATACATTTTGCTGCATTTTGTTAACCAGGTAAGGCCCACAAGGCACAAGGCCTGTTTTCAGGGGCAGCCTAGGAGCACTGCAGATGTTAAAATATGCAAATGGGGGTTGTGGGAATTAAACCAAGGTCTACTGGATGCACCAAGCTCCTTCACAGCTCATTACTCTAATCTCTAGCCTATACTGCCAGCACTGCCTTGAAAAATTGTTGCCTAAGAGTTACAATTTGGTTTTGCATTGTGTTATAACAGAACTGTAAATGGATTTCAGCTGAATTGCAAAACCATTTTAAAAAAGCTGCTCTTGATCTTAGACTAATAATGAAATATACCTACAGTAACATCCAACAAATGCCCAGAAAGTCATCTAAGAGTTGAATTGAATATTTTATAGGCTCAAGGACTGGTATACCCTCAGTTATTAGAGTAAGTCCAACCTTAGGTAAACAAACTTTTTCTGATAAACGAGCAGCAAGCAAACAGGTAGGACCACATGCAAACGCAAACATACTGTAAAGGTTAATAAACTCCACATTATAAAGTGTTGTGTATCCTTCATTACAATACTTTAGAGTTAGAGGTTTTAGGGGAAGAGGAAAGTAAAGGAAAAAACTTTTGTCAAGATACCATACCACTTATAACACTGCTTTAATTGCGGGTGTTTGTGCTGCATTGGTGGAGTCATCATTTTTCATAGTGTCACTGGTATTAGGGCCTGACAGTCTTGCTTCCTTTTCTGGGCAAGTGAAATCCCAGGAGGGTTGTGGAGGCAGTTCTCTCAAACACCAGGCCAGGAGAGGGTCAAGGTATCTGTCTTGCCTGACAGCCTCCCTGTGTTGGGTTTGGGGCAGTCTTGGATGTCACTGGTGTCCACAAACTGTCTGCTCCACCCACCCCAGATTAGGTCCAATGTCTGTAGGCTGTTCCTAGTGAAAAGGCAAATGGAGTGAGAAAGACAGCAGCAAACCTCAGAATGGCACATGGTGCCACCTTTCCCATTACATCAAGTATCCCAATGCACCAGCTCTATCCCCTTCCTCAGCAGATCTCAGAAGATGAGGTCCAAATACCTGTATCTGTTTGGGTGCTCTGGGTCCAACTTGAGGTTTTCTCTTCGAGTGGGGAGGCCATGGTTGCAGCTCCCCTGCTCTCCTAAGCTCCATTGCTTCTTTCCCCCCAGGTTGCACCTGGAATCAAGCCTTGGCTCAGCGTGCCTTTCCCAGTTACCAAATGTTTAAATAAATGTAAAAAAAATGCTCCTATAAGGCTGACAGTCAGGGGATCAAGGATGTAGAATAAAAGGATGGGATGCCAATTAGGTTGGGGGGAAGTATAAAACATAATTTAAATAAATAAGATGAGCCTTTTGCTACCTGATGGCTCAACGGTAAGCTTTACCATGTTGTTGACACTGGTTCATGACCTGAACCTGAAAAGACATCCACATTTGAATGTCTCATACCTTGGGGA
The DNA here is from genome assembly GCA_016271365.2 of Neoceratodus forsteri. NCBI lineage: Eukaryota > Metazoa > Chordata > Ceratodontiformes > Ceratodontidae > Neoceratodus > Neoceratodus forsteri. The sequence goes on along the minus strand of CM028131.1, from coordinate 352,566,990 downwards.
GAGTGTTTGGCTCCTACCATTGCACATCTACTACTTACAAGGGTGAAGAAGTCATGCGGACAGGATGTTATACAGTTTATAGAGCAGGTGAAGCCTACTGCCCAAATGACACAGAATGTCTGATGTCAGGATGTGATGAAGTTCAGTGTCCAGTCCTATGCTGGAGTCATGCAGATTGGGTTATAGTGGATGGACCTTGCCCAAGCCCACTACTGACCATCAAGATGAACCCTTATACAGCCAAACCAGTTGTGGTACTTTGACCTCTGGGACCACCTCCCTCACCCCAGTAGAGAGTGCTCTAACCAGCACTGCTACATGGTTGGTGAGCTCCACCCAGTGAGGAAAATCTATGATGTAAAACAGGTTATCTAAGGACCGGTGGTTTCCTGTCCAGAGGTTTGGTTCCAGAATGCGGACAAGTTGATGAAATGCCAGGCCTCACAAGGCAGGTGGTATGAAGAAAGTAAAAACATATTAAACCAAAAATGATACTTTACGATGTAAACAATAATACTTGACAGGGTGGGTGGTATTGGGCTATACTGGATTGCCCAGGGGTGTAATGAAGCCCGAAGGTCCAGTACAGCCCATACCTCCCACCTTAAAGGGTACTATTGTGCTTAGAAAATGGGTTATATGTAGCAGGCCCAGTGGCATGGAGGGCTGAGGCACTGACACCTTACCTCCTGCCACACTGGCGGTGGCAGAACGTGGGTTGCTGGGAGGAAGCCAGGGAGGGAGAGGCTCAAGCATCAGGAGAACAGTGGTCCTATCCTGGGTAGGGTGGACTGGCATTCCCATCAAATGATTGCCACCAGTTGGATGCCTGAGGGTAGTGCGGGCTCAGGGGCACCAAAGATAGGAGAGTGCTGTGGGACTCTGCAGCATGTGCATACCTGCACATGGGATCAGCAATGGGGAAGGGAGAAAATAGAAACTGGTTGGCACAGGACACATGAAGCCCTGCCCACCTGTCTCCACCCCACACCATCATCCCGTCTCCGGCCCAATCTAGATGTGGTTCTCCTGGTGGAAGGAGGATGGCCCTCCTCTTCCTGACCCTGCCAGAGGGGGCAATCCATGGGGAATCCTGGCCTGAGACATGGGGGAGACAAGATGCCAGCTGGGAGGAGGTGGGGACAGGGTTGAGAGCCCACCTGTACTGACTGAAGAAGAAAAAGCCATATGGAAAGAAAATGGGTTATATGTAATATTTTATATGGGATTAAAAAATAAAAAATGAGTCAAAATTAATCTGAAATTAGGTTTTTATTTGTAAAGTAGTCTCTCTACTGGTATGCCTGCCAGTAGAGGGCACTATGTGTTTGACAGCTCCTTCTTTTTTAACAGTTGCCTCAGCACTTGTCTTCTATACCTCCCATTTTCTTCTGCAGATCAAACCCTCGTGCCTGTGATTCATTTTATCTTTTGCTTCATGATCTGTTTTATGTTGCTGTATTTAGCTCCTTACTTGTTAGCTGAGGAACACGATGGGAGAGGAGCACGTCAAAAATAGAGACGGGACTGTGCCAGGATTGGGCAAGACCAAATGAAAGGCAGCCAGGAGGATAGGAAAGATGACTGTAAACTGAAGCACCGAGTTATGCTTTGTTTAGATTTTGCAATAAGAAATGCTGAGGCATCTTCAGAGGAAAGAGCTGAGCAAATGGGAGAATAATACGAGGCTAGCGCTGAAAGCAATGGCCATATGTGTGCTGGCGACATGGAAGTTCCATTTAAAAAAAAACGTTTTCTATAGATTTCTTGTGTTTTGCATATATTTCCGTGGGTAATGGGCAGTAAGGACTGCAGTGTGAGTGGTAGTCAGCCCAGTGATGCTGATGGAGGGGGACTGTATCTCTAAGTGACAGAAAACCATGACGGCTAGTTTAAAATGACAGTTATATGGCTCACTAATTTTTAAAGCAAACAGGTAACAGAGACAGGGGGCTTGATTCTCAAAGGGTCGGGAATGTTGCAAGGTGCATGTGTCACAGAAACATGATGCAAGGCGCTCACTGGTCCACACCTTGCATCATTCTTGATTCTCAAAAGGGGTTTGCAGCACCCATGGGACCCAGTGTACCAAAAACCCTTGCATCCAGCTTGCGGCACGCCATAGACAGTGCCATGGCACTGATGGGTCTTAAGCCAGTAGGTGGCTGCCATATTCCCTATGGTGGAATTCCGTATGGGCAGTAATATCCATGGTGCCAACCCTGAGACAGACCAGCCCCGAGCTGGTCTAAGCCCAGTGTGCCAAAAGGGGTCCCACCTGCAGACCCCCAGGGTGTGGTGGTGGCTGTGCTGCCCACTGACATTGATGGCAGTGAACAGCTGGCATGGACCTTGGGCTGGCTGCACTGCTGGTGGCATGGCATGCTGTTGGGGTGCATGCTCTCTGTCATGCCAGGGGCATATGTAGCACCATTCCTGCCTTGCTGGGGGTCAGGGACATACCACTTTCCACTTAGCTCTCTACTAACTTTGCTTTTTTCTCTTTCTGATAATTCCTGAAGACAATCTATGGTCAAAACATTGATTTTAACTCTATTTTCTATTTTCATCATGCATTTAATATTATCATTTTATTCTGCCTCCATATAGATCACTGGTGAGGCAGCATCTGGTATACTATGCCCAGTTTTGGAGCATGTCAGACAGAGGTCCCAGTGCTGGCAGACTGCACTGGTGCAAGTGGTGGGGCCAGACTACTCACTGGACATTGGGCCCACACTTTTGGCAAAACATCCGCTGGTGCTGTCAGTGCCACATGTCTGTCTTGCAGCTTACATCATTCCTCCTACATGCATCTTCCCTTTGCTGCATGGGTGAATTGCTGGACTCTGGTGCCGGAACCCCTCTTGTACCTGAATTGGGCACAGGGTCCATGGTGCACCAGAGATCGGTGTAAGGTGCCATTGGTGCAGCTTGCACCGATATTTAAGAATTGAGCCCACCCAGGGACTCATTATTTCCCGGTCTCTGTTGCCTGATACCAGACCGGGTGGTTGGTGGCTTCGCCAATCTGCTTCCAGAATGCATCCAACCCATTTTCTAAAATAGATTCATCTCTATATTTGTTAAAAAACACAGTGACAACATTTTAGTTGTATAGACTTTGTTATTCCAGATAAGAGATCCAGACTAGTCTTGTTCAGCCAAACCTGGATAGTTAGTTACATAAAAACAAACTGAATGTTTTAATTAACAGTATGCTTTAATTAACACATTACAAAGACACGCATTTACATTCTGACATTACTAAAAATGATCATACACATTTGCCTTAAAATGTTTTATTGAAAGCTCTATATTTGGGTCAAAAAGTGGAGTATTCATTAACACAGATTATAAGTCTCATTAATTATTCATGAGCTAAACTAGCTCACAGATCGGCTGCTGTGCGAGTCTGAAATGTCTTAGAAATGCCCGGCATGGCAGCAACACTCAACTGATCACACACTCTACACTGACAGCAGCAGTGGCAAAACAAATGTTTTCAGCACTGCTATCAGTGTACAGTATCATAAAGAAAGGCGCTGTAGTAATGATCAGTACAGAAAAAAAATTAACCGAGTCATGGGCCAAAAACACACTGCCATTCAACATGTTCTGAGGAGCAAATGTGGGACAGTGGTTAAATGACATGGCCATTTGCTTTTCTAAAAATGGTACTGCCAATGCCGTCTCTATCGATCAGCTCCGTCAGCTGTGATATATTCAACAAGTAGTCCAGAACTAGTAGTATTTATTCTTGAAACTCAGCAAGTACCCAAAATAGCCAAAGAAAAAAGCTGAATAGTTCTTGATTTCAGTGAATCACTTGTATAGAAATGCTTCTATCATGCTCCGTTAAAGCCCCTGCAGCACCATCGCTTCTACCTGCAGGCACCACAGCATCACTTCACATGTTACAAATGAGCCACTGTCACCAAGCAGCAGAGTCAGTGCACACTGCCACAATAAAAAAAAAAAAAACTAAATAGAAAATCCTGTTTAAAAGTGTCATTATTGCAATTAGAGTTATAATCAGTATAAAGATCTTACAGCTGGACATTTCCTGGGGATTAATGACTGCCCGGTGGGGGCTGGCCCTCGGCTGTGCCTTGTGCCGCCCTCCCCAGTCAGTCGTTAATCCCTACGAAATGACCAGCTGTTCAGTCATTATTGCTTTAATATTTAAAAAGATGCATATGTCACCCATTTATGTGTTAACATAATCACAAATTAGAAAAAGGTCATTATAACTGTTCAAAACAAGACAATTTAAAGTGAAAATATGTTCCAGAGTTACACCTGCTCAGAGCAAATACATAATCTATGCTGTTATTTAAGAGAGGGTAAAACATTGAAATATGAAAAAAGTAAGGGCAGAAAAAGATTTGCGGGGAATTTTCAAAAAGGTTGGACACAGGGACAAATGCATGCTACTCTTGCATCTGCATCCATGCACTAGCCTCCAGGCAGCTGTGCTGCTATTTTCAGAATATCTGTTTACAACACAAAGTCACATTTTGTGGCAGAATATGGATACAACTGCATTCAGATTGGACATAACTCAGATGGTTTAGCAGGTTTGGATGCATTTCTGCTCTAAAAATAGGAGTTGACGCATCTTAGGCAGATCCTTTTAAAAATCTTGCCCTTGAGTCTATCCAATTAGCACAGGAACCCTACCTGGAGCTACACTAAGATGGCAGTTATTCCCTCTACCATCACCCACACCTCCCGCTAAATCTCCTTACCCTCCCATAGTTAAGAATCCCTTTGTAGTAATCCCAGCTTGTTATAAACCATGCACTGAGTTCTGTGTTGACTGCTGCACTAGGTAGGCCATTTCACATGTCCACCATGCTCTCCTTGAAAAAGTGTATCTTAACATCTTTTCAATCAATCAATCAATCAATCAAAATCTTTATTTATTCAGGCGAACATCATTGAGCGTAGCTCATTTACAAGATGGACCTGAGTGGTCATACAAAGACGGATACAAGTTTTTTACAAAGACATTAGAATAGCATAACATTAGTACAATCAAATAAATAAGAGATATGTACAAAATTTACAGATATACAAGGCACAGTAAAATAACTTAACCTGTAAAAATGAAGAGGATAATAGATATAGAAGGGATAATAATCAAATAATAGGGCTTTGTAGGCTTTTATATGAAATGTGATAACTGACTGGGTAGAAGAAAGGAAACTAAACATAGTGGATTACAGAAGAGAGGGATGTAGGTTGGATGGAGACTAGGCCTTATGGAAGCAGTTGCACAACTCTGGAAATAGGGTGGTGTATAATTTTTGAAGGATGATAAGGGTAAGAGGTATTCAGATTCATAGATTTTTGGAGTGAGTTCCAGACAAATGCTGGGAATAGCTGATAGCAGCCCTCCCAAACCGGGTGCAGGTATTGGGAATCTTTAGCATAATGAGCTTATTGATCCTTAAGGTATGGCCTAGATGTGATTGGTGAAACAGTCTGAGATATAGGAGGGGAGTTTGCCTGATAAAGCTTTAAAGATCCAGATTGCAGCATTCCTTTTTCTTCTGTGCTGTAGGGATGTCCAATTGACTGCCATGTAAAGAGAGCAATGATGGGTGCTGGAGGGAAGGTCTGTAATAAATCTGATGGCTCTATGATACAGGGTGTCCAGCTTATTTAAGAGGGAGAGTGAGCAATGGCCGTAGAGAGTCAGCATAGTCAATAAGGGATAGGAATGATGCCTGGATTAATCTTTGTTTGGAGTCTCTGGTAAGGTAGTGTTTTATTCTGTAACATAGGCCAAGCCTTTGTCTCAACTTTTTAATAGCTCTTCAATGTGGACAGAGTAGTCAAGCTTATTGTCAATCCAGACTCCAAGATATTTGGATTATCCACAAATTCCAGCTTTTCTCCAAATAAGGTGGATAATTGTGGAGTGATGAATGATGGGGTAGTGGCAGAGCAATTCTTTGTGGCAAAAGAACATAGCTTTTGTTTTTGGCATTTAGAAGTAATTTTTTCCAATAGGTTGTGTTGTAGGATGGAGAATTCTGACTGTAACAGTTCACAGGCTTTTGATGGTGAGGGATTGCTGACATATAATACAGTATCATCAACAAACAGGTGAATGTTAGATTGAGAGAGGTTGGCATCAATGTTATTAATATAAATGGCAAAGAGGATGGGGCCTAGGATAGAGCTTGCATGTACACCTCTTAGCAGTGGTTTAGAGGTAGATAGGTAATTTTCATTTTTACCAATTGTAACCTTCCAGAGAGATAGCACCTAAACCAATTGAGAGAGAGTGAATCAAGGCCTACAGAGCTAAGAGAGGAGATTAATGATTCATGATCCACTGTATCAAATGCTTTACTCAAATCCAGGAACACAGCACAGGTACTATTCTTTTATCCAAGGCAGTCTGCCAATCATTAGTAGACTTTGGCTAGGGCAGAGATGGTGCTTATGTATTGATCTAAATCCAGATTGTGCTGGATTTAGGAGGTTGTTGGTGTCCAGATAGGCCCTTAACTGCGAATTTACTAATTTTTCAAGCATCTTGGTAGTACCGGTAGGATGGAAATGGGCCTGTAATTGTTAAGGTCCATGGATCGCCTGATTTAAGTAGTGGAACTACTTGAGCTGTTTCCATATGGAGAGGATGGAACCAGTAGCTAGGAAAGATTGAAGAGGTGAGTGAGGGGGCAGATATGCGTGCAGTGCTACTTTAAGAAAGTAGGGATCCAAGGAGTCTGCACCTGCACTCTTAGATGTATCTAAATTGGATAGGAGGTCTTCTACTTCTTTTAAGGATATTGGTCCGAAGGAGAATGTTGAAGCAGCCTTTTGTCCCACAGTGGATTGAAGGTTTAATGATGATCTCAAGAGATTTGCAGGTGAAGAGTCAAATGCTAGGCCAGCTGTGGTGAAATGGTCATTGAAGGTATTTAAGATTTCTTGCTTGTCAGTGATTTCTATGTCACTTAGGAGCAGTTTGGAGGGTAAGGCAGGGGTAGAATGTTGGCCTAGAATTCCCTTTATAGTACCCCAGAATCTGGATGGGTTAGTATAGGATGCATCCAATTCAGCTCTATAGAAGGCAGCTTTGCATTTCTTATTTGTTTTGTGCATGAGTTTCTTGCTTTTCTGAATTGAAGCCAGTCTCTAGTATCCTTTGTTTTTCTTGCCTTTTTCCAGAGTTTGTCTCTGGCTAACAAAGCTGATTTAAGGTCAGCAGTGAACCAACAACAAGATTTTACTTTGGTTCTGACACTGGTGATTGGTGCATGTATATTGAGGGCATTAGTGATAATATCCTTTAAGATCTGAAGAGCTGTCTCAACTGAGGTTGTAAGGTAGAAATCTTGCCAATATGTTGTATTGCACAAATCATGGAGATATCCTGAGATGTTGAAATTCTTTTTTGACCTTTTATGGAGAAATTTTGCAGGATTGGATGGCTTGAGTGTAGATCTTATGCCAGCTATAGGACAATGATCACTTACGTCACTGAGTAGCACTCCAGCATGAGAATATAAGTGAGGCTTGTTTACCATCATGATATCCAGGAGTGAACTGTTGGTAGTATTTTTTAGGTTAATCCTTGTTGGATCTTTGATTAATTGAATGAATCCATAGGTGTCACAGAAGGTTACTAGGGGTGCAGATGCATTAGATAACCAATTTAAATTCAAATCACCAAGGATGATGGTATCTTCAGGGCCTAGATTGAGTATTGTTCCTAGGTGGGATATGAGTTTGAGGCCTGCAGAGGGGGGCCTATAGCAGCCAATCAATTTAAAGGAAGACATGTTAGGAAGGGATATTTTAATTGACAAGCATTCAAATTCCTTTGGTTCGGATGTATTGATGAGGCAGGATGCAGAGATGGTTTCCTCGCGAGATGGCCACCCACCACCCCGGAAGGCGATCTGATCTGAAGAGCTGGTAATTGGGAAGGTTTATATCACTGTCTTTTGTTGTAGATCTGAGCCAAGTTTCAGAGATAACCAGGAAGTCAGGTAGGGTATGTGCAACCCAGGCCTGTATTAAGGAGAACTTTTTAGGAGGCTGCAGGCACTGAAGGAAGGAAACTTAGGCATTTATGGAGGTTAGATCAGATGGGGATAAAAACTTTCAGTGGGGCCAAGATGATTTCAATAGTACCAATACTGATCAGAAGGAAGAAGATTAGTTTGAGGAGGGCACCAAATGATAGGGATAGGGAGTGATCAGAGCATTTCCTCCTCTTCTTGGGGAACCACTGTGTAATGGGTGAGGGTCCTGTTATATGGGTGTGGAATTTATCACAAAGTAATAATCTGATGGACAGGCATAGTGGGTTAATGTAATGCCAAAATGGATGCAAGGCACTTGAGGAATGTTGTAAGGATAGAGAGCCTTTTTGTGGGATACCCCAGGGATTGCAGTGCAAAAATGGCAGGATATAAATAAGGAATTGGTGGGTGTCCACTGGGGATGGCAGGGGTGGGCAGGCCATATTCACTGCCTTAGTCACCATGGCATGGGGTATATCATAATTGTCATTTGGGATTGAGGGAGATGAGAGGCTCAGAAGCAAAAGGAAGCAAAGTAGCATTGTGGAGGGAAGGTAGGGGTTAAAGTAGAGGAAGAGAATTAGCTGTGGGCGTGAATTAGAGAAATGGTGGGAAAAGGTGTATAAAAAGAATCAACCGAGAGGGGGGGGGTGGGCAAAATTTTAGAGGTTTGCCCGTGCCTTTCTGCCTGCTTCTCCGGCCTCCTGGTTCCCTGGTCGGCTTTGGTCGCGCCCCGCCCGCTGGCGGCTCGGAGCCCCTCCGGCCCTGGGTGCCTGAGGGCTATGCCGGCTGGAAGGTAGGGGACAGAGGAGAAGGCAGTGAGCAAAGGCACTTTATTGCAGCAATCTGCAAAAAGGTGCTAAAAAGCCTGGATTTGCACAACAAAGACTGGGAGGGTATGGGGTTAGGTGCCTAAGCGTCTAGCCCACACAGAAACACAAAAAGGCTGTAATCACAGGCTAAAACTAGGTATCTACACAACCCTCAAATAGGGCACATTTAAAAAGTAAAACAGCTCTTTTTAGATAATTTTAACAATAAAGCATAATAACAGAAATCCCGGCCAGAAATGGTGTTGCAAAGTCCAGCTAAAGTCTATGGGAAAGGCGCACCAATCAGAAGCAAGGCAGAGTTAGCGGTCGCTTTCCGATTGGTTGCGGCTTTGCCCGTACCTTTCTGCCTGCTTCTCCCGGCCTCCTGGTTCCCTGGTCGGCTTGTCGGTCGCCGCCTGCCTGCTGGCAGCTTGGAGCCCCTCCGGTCTCTGGGTGCTCGAGGGCTATGCCGGCTGGAAGGTAGGGGACAGAGGAGAAGGCAGTGAGCAAAGGCACTTTATTGCAGCAATCTGCAAAAAGGTGCTAAAAAGCCTGGATTTGCACAACAAAGACTGGAGGTATGGGGGGTTAGGCGCCTAAGCGTCTAGCCCACACAGAAACACAAAAAGGCTGTAATCACAGGCTAAAACTAGGTATCTACACAACCCTCAAATAGGGCACATTTAAAAAGTAAAACAGCTCTTTTTAGATAATTTTAACAATAAAGCATAATAACAGAAATCCCGGCCAGAAATGGTGTTGCAAAGTCCAGCTAAAGTCCATGGGAAAGGCGCACCAATCAGAAGCAAGGCAGAGTTAGCGGTCGCTTTCCGATTGGTTGGCGGCTTTGCCCGTACCTTTCTGCTTGCTTCTCCCGGCCTCCTGGTTCCCTGGTCAGCTTGTCGGTTGCCGCCCGCCCGCTGGCGGCTTGAGCCACTCCGGTCTCTGGGTGCTCGAGGGCTATGCCGGCTTTCTGCCTGCTTCTCCCGGCCTCCTGGTTCCCTGGTTGGCTTGTCGGTCGCCGCCCGCCCGCTGGCGGCTTGGAGCCCCTCCGGTCTCTGGGTGCTCGAGGGCTATGCCGGCTTTCTGCCTGCTTCTCCCGGCCTCCTGGTTCCCTGGTCGAGCTTGTCGGTCGCCGCCCGCCCACTGGCGGCTCGGAGCCCTCGGTCCCTGGGTGCTCGAGGGCTGTGCCGGCTTTCTGCCTGCTTCTCCCGGCCTCCTGGTTCCCTGGTCGGCTTGTCGGTCGCCGCCCGCCCGCTGGCGGCTCGGAGCCCCTCCGGTCTCTGGGTGCTCGAGGGCTATGCCGGCTTTCTGCCTGCTTCTCCCGGCCTCCTGGTTCCCTGGTCGGCTTGTCGGTCACCGCCCGCCTGGGCTGGCTGCCTCGGAGCCCTCCCGTCTCTGGGTGCCCGAGGCTGGCGCCGGCTTTCTGCCTGTTTCTCCCGGCCTCCTGGCCCCTGGTCGGCTTGTCGGTCGCCGCCTGCCCGCTGGCGGCCCGGAGCCCTCCGGCCCTGGGTGCTCGAGGGCTGGCGCCGGCTTTCTGCCTGCTTCTCCCGGCCTCCTGGTTCCCTGGTCGGCTTGTCGGTCGCCGCCCGCCCGCTGGCGGCTCTGAGCCCCTCCGGCTCTGGGTGCTCGAGGCCATGACCCTCCTTTTCTGACCCCCCCAATAGCTTTAAATTGTGCCCCCAGTGGATGAACTTGTGTTCAGCTGGAACAGCTCTGCTTGTCCACCTTGTATCCATGTAGGTATTTGTCAGTTTTATGTCCCCCATTCTACCCTGTCCCCATGGAGTAACTATGGAGGCTTCCTAACTTATCCTGGTAAGGTTCAGACCACAGTGACATAAATCACTGCTCACTTCAGCAGAACTCACTTGAACTGCATTCCACACAAACTTGAATTTCAACCTTTCCATTCTTCATTACAGAGGGTATCTATAGCTGAGACATTTTCAGAAGCTGAGGTCATAATTCTCTGCTAGTGACATCATAGTAATTTCCACAAATGGAATTCTGACTTCAGTTCCTGACTAGGCTCCAGCAGTGTGACCTGTAAGGCACAAAAATCCAGTTACATGTTTATACTGCATGTACAGTTGCTGTGTCTGTTATGATAATACGAGTGCGCACTCAAGTACTTTGGGCATGGGAAATGTGAAGCAAAGCTGAACAGTTCTGACACATAAAGGACTTGGAAAAAAACTCTTATAACCATAAGAGGCACTGTAACATATTATAAATAATGTTAAAGATCTTTGTTTAAAAAAAATAATTTGAATTGAAAATCAAAATGCTTTACTTTGCAGAACATTAGAGAATGTCCTTCATGGGAAATAAACCTTGTCAACTGAAAACAGAACTTCAGAATTTTGCAACTGTCTGCATGAGACACACTCTTATAGTTTTAAGAGTTCCTGAAATGTTTAGAGGCAGAGGGCAAGGGTCCTAGACTTCAGGAGGGCAGAATTTCAAAACCGTGTGAATGCCTCAAGGATGATCTAGCATGGGGGGGAGACGACTTGGATGGAGTGGAAGAACAGTCGGCGGCAAAGCTAAGAAGAGCCATATGAAAGACAACAAATCTCTGCATCAAGCAAGTGAGCAAAAGCAAGAGGAAAAAAACACCACTAAGGTTCTCAAAAAAGGTAAAGGCTGAAAGGGTAGCATTCAGAAGGCATAAGGAGATGCAGTGGGAGGAGGACAGAGAGGTGTACCAGAGCAAACAGAAGAAAGCAGGGAGAAGGGTAAGGAGTATGAAGGCATAAACTGAAGAATGGCTCAGCTGTTGTTGTAAAAGGGGGACAAGACATTTTCTCGGAATGTAAACAAAAGAAGGTAGGTAGGTAATCTTTTATTGTTCAACTAAAAGTCTTTAGAAAAATTATAAAATTAAATAATATTTTTCACAATCATTAACATGATTGTGAAAAATCATTGCACATAACATTACACAAAACACTATACATGTCTATTGCACATAACAAAATAATCGTTCCATAAATTCATGCACCAATTTTTTTAGGAATAGAATTCCTAAATTCAATCACTTCATTTTATAAATAAATCCCTTTTAAGAAATTTACAAGCACTGTTAATATTATTAAAGTATTAAACAAAACTATAATTATTTGTTTGGAGGGGAAATCAAGGGTAGCCAATAGTGGTGCCAACCATTTTTTCCTAAGAGTCTCATATTTAGGGCAGTGCAAAACTATATGCTTTTGATCATCTTGATATCCCATCATGCAATTACATTCTGATATCAATACGTTTCTGATCATGTAGTATATAATTAGCTGCATATAGCTCAAATCTAAATCTGGTAAATATCCTCTCCTGTAGATCAGTCAGAATAGCCAAATAAGGCTCCAGACCATATGATGTTTTCAATATCTTAAACCAACAAAAATGTCTTAGTTTTTTAATCTTTTCTTGATCTGATGCCATAAAATGAATTCTGACTCTATTTTTGATTTGTTCCACTATTTTGAACAAAGGATTGCTATAAATGTCATACAACATATTTGCCATACCCCATTGTAAACTATTTACTTTTATGGTTTTAATCATTCCTGATGTGAAATTTGAAGAGTGGTATTTTATTTGTTCTTCCAAAAACAGCTCATGCAGTCAGTGATCCGGAAGTAGAAATAACTGTAAAAAATTTGATGTTCAACTGCCAAAGTTGCAAAAGAAAATTGTCCTAGTTCCTTCCTTAAGATTTCTGCTGGCACGGATTGTTGCACTCTTAATAGAAAGCAGTACATTTTATTTATTATCACTTCTAAAGGTTTTAGAAACATAGAAACATAGATATAGAAACATAGACTTTGACGGCAGATAAGGACCGCTAGACCCATCTAGTCTGCCCATTTCCCTACCTACAGGATAGGCCACAGATCCTAGTTAACCAACAGCCTATATCTTCCTGCCCCCCACAAGAATTGCCTTATGTCTGTCCCATGGATTCTTGAATTCTCCCACAATTTTAGACCCCACAACTTCCTCAGGAAGGCTGTTCCATGCATCCACTGCCCTCTCTGTGAAATAATACTTCCTCACATTGCCCCTGAACCGCCCTCCTTCTATCTTTAAATTGTGTCCCCTTGTTCTTGCAAGTCTCTTTTTCTGAAAGATGCTACCCTCTTGGACTTTGTTGATTCCCTTGAGGTACTTGAAAGTTTCTATCATGTCCCCCCTCTCCCTTCTTTCCTCAAGCATATACATATTAAGCTCCTTTAGTCTCTCCTCATACGGCTTCTCTTGCAGACCCTGCACCATTTTAGTTGCCCTCCTCTGGACTGCCTCTATCCTGTCTATGTCCTTGCGGAGATGGGGCTCCAGAACTGGACACAGTATTCCAGATGGGGTCTCACCAACTGTCTGTACAGAGGATAAAACTTCCTGTTTCTGCTGCTGATGCCTCTCCCTATACATCCCAGTATACCCCCGGCCCTCCCTACTGCCTTCTCACATTGCTTGCTAACCTTAAGGTCATCTGATATGATTACCCCCAGGTCCCTTTCCTGTTTTGCTGTTGTTACTGCCTCCCCACCCATTGTGTATTCTTCCCCTGGGTTCTTGTTTCTCAGGTGCATTATTTTGCACTTTTTTGCATTGAATCCTATCTGCCATACATCTGACCATTCCTTCAACCTTGCCAAGTCCTTTTTCATCCTTTCCATGCCTCCTTGTGTATCAACCCTGTTGCAGATCTTTGTGTCATCTGCAAAAAGGCATACTTTTCCTTCCAGCCCTCTGCAATGTCACTGATGAAGACATTAAAAAGGACTGGACCCAATACTGAACCCTGCGGTACCCCACTAGTAACCACCCTTTCTTCAGAGCGGACTCCATTTACAATTACCTTCTGTGTCCTGTTGTCCAGCCAATGTTTTACCCAGGCTACCACCCTGGGACCCACTCCCAGGCTGGTTAATTTGACTAATAATCTTTTGTGTGGGACTGTGTCAAATGCCTTGCTAAAGTCTAGGTAGGCCATGTCCACAGCCCTCCCTGGTCTACTACTTGGTCACCCAGTCAAAGAAATCTATTAGATCTGCCTGACATGACCTTCCGGCTGTGAACCCATGCTGCCTTGGATCCTGTGCTCCACTGACCTCTAGGTACTCAACTATTCTTTCCTTCAGAGTGACTCCATCACTTTCCCTACCACAGAGGTCAGACTGACAGGTCTGTAGTTTCCTGCCTCTGTCTTGGTCCCACTTTTGTGAAGGGGAATCACATCCGCCTTCCTCCAGTCCTTGAATACCACACCATCCTCCCATGATTTATTAAAAAGAGTAGCCAGTGGTTTCACTAGTTCCTTCCTTAATTCTTTTAGAATTCTGGGGTGAATTCCATTAGGACCCATTGCTTTGTCCACCTTCAGTTTTAGGAGTTCTTGCAGAACCCTTTCTTCTGTGAAAGGACTGGGATCGACCCCCCTATCAAGAGTGCTTCTGTTAATTGGATTAGGCACTTCCCCCTCCTCTTTTGTGAATACTGAGCAGAAATATTCGTTCAGTATTCCTGCTTTTTCACTGTCCCCCTCTGCCCACCCACCGTTCATTCTATGCAGCCTCACTATCCCTCCTTTGTCTTTATACGCCGTATGTACCTATAAAGGTTTTATCCCCTTCTTAACTGAGTTGGCTATCTTTTCCTCAGTCTGGGCCTTTGCTATTCTGACTTCCCTTCCTGCTTCTTTCTGCCTTAACTGGTACAGCTCTCTGTCCTGCTCCTTCTTTGTTTCCTTATACTCCGAATGCTATCTTTTTCTTCCTGACTTTCACAGCCACCTCTTTTGAGAACCATAGTGGCTTTTTCTTTCGTTTTGATTTGTTTATTTGCTTCACACAAAGGCTTGTTGCCTCTGTGATGGCAGTTTTGATAATTCCCCATTGTTGCTCCACACCTCCTTCTAGCCTGTTTGCTAGTGCTTTTCTGAGGCACTCTCCCATCTTGCCAAAGTCAGCCCTCCTAAAGTCCAGTACCCTCACTTTTGTACGGCTTGACTCTGTAGCTGAGTTTAACGTGAACCACACTGTTTGATGGTCACGTGTCCCCAGATGGCAACCCACTTCTAGATCTGAGATCCTCTCACTGCCCCCGTTTGAGAGTACGAGGTCTAAGATTGCTCCCTCACAAGTGGGTTCCGAAACTAGCTGTCTAATGACATCAGCAGGAGACCATATTTCTATGGCATACAAAATACTTGTCTTTATTTTTGTCTTGATAACTTTTAGCAGTCCAAAAATTGAGCTATGACCCATCTTTCCACTAAATTGTTTGAAAGCTCTGAATGCTGTTCTCAATTTTTGAATCATAGTTTTAATATGTAAATTTCACCAACAAGTTGATGCAACTCTCAAATCTAAATAGACATAATGTGATTTAAGTTCCACTTTATTTTTCTCAATGAATAATGGAGGTATCTTACTATTTTTTTTTTTATCAAAAGCCACCATATTTGTTTTTTGGAGATTTATTCTTAATCCATCATTACATAAATCTGTAAACCCACTAACCTTATGTTGCAGGCCAAGTAGAGATATAGATATAAGAACTACATCATCTGCATAGGCTAAAAGGGGCATGTTTTTTGCCAAAACATTCGAGGAATGAAAATCCAAATTATGTAAACTCTGCAATGTGGAGTTGATACAAGCAAGAGAAGGAAGACTGGGAGTGGGATCATAAGATTAAAAAGGGAAGGACAGGATGGTGCAAAGGGGGACCAGGAAAAGCAGCCATCCTAGGCAAATACTTTTGTTTAATGCTCACAGAATATGTAAAAGGGAAGCAGACACAAAAAAGTAACCAGTGCATTGGAGGAAGGAAGGTGGACACAAGTTAATTTTCAGGAGAGAGTGTCCTTAAGGGACTCACTAATCTGAAAATGGATAAAGCAATGCAGCCAGAAGGGGGCACCCAAGGGTATCGAGGAAGCTCAGGGAAGTACTGGCTGCACCTCTGACAGTCTTAACAGCTCACTGGAAACAGGAGTGGTTCCAGAGGACTGAAGAAGGGGAAATGTAGTCCCACTTCACAAAAGCGGTAGCAGGGAAGATTCTGGATATTATAGGTCAGTCAACCTTATATCAGCGGTAGGAAAGTTAATATAGTCACTGTTGAAGGAAAGGATTGTAGAATACCTTGAATCCAATGGATTATAAGACCCAAGGCAGCATGGATTCAGGGGTGGGAGTCATGTCAAAAGAATCTGATAGATTTGACTGGGTGACCAAGGAATTAGATCAAAGTGGAGCAGTGGGCATGGCCTACCTAGATTTCAGTCAGGCATTTGACACCGTTCCACATAGGAGACTTGCAAGCAAGTTGTGTACCTTAGGAGTAGGTCCAAAGGTGTTAAATGGGTAAGAAATTGGTGAGGGAATAGGTGGCAGAGGGTGTTGGTAAACAGAGTTCACTCTGAGGAAGGGAGGGTGACCAGCAGGGTGCCTCAGGGATCAGTGCTGGGACCAATCCTCTTTAACGGCTTTATAAGTGACATTGCAGAGAAGCTGGAAGGGAAGGTCTGTCTCTTTGTGGATGGCACCAAAATCTGCAATAAGGTGGACACTCCAGGTTGTGTCAAAAGGATGAGTCCAGGGTGTGTCAAAAGGATCAGCAGAGACCTGAGGAAACTTGAGGAGTGGTCAAGGGTATGGCACCTGGGTTTCAACACAAAAAAAAATGTACTAAGTAATGCACTTGGGGAACAGAAACCCAGGGGCAGAATACAAAATAGGAAGAGTGGTACTGATGACCACCAAGCAGGAAGGAGACCTGGGGGTAATCATATAGAATGACTTAAAGGTGGCCAGGCAGTGCAACAAGACAGTTGGGAGGGCTAATGGGATACTGGGGTGCATAGGGAGGGGTATCACCAGCAGAAAGAGGGTGGTGGTATTGTCTCAGTATAGATCGCTAGTATGGCTCTAACTACTGTACTGTGTCCAGTTCTGGAGAGTACATCTCTGGAAGGACATAAACAGAGTGGAGGTGCGCCAGAGAAGGGCAACTAAAATGGTGCAGGGTCTGCATCAGAAACACTACAAAGAGAGACTTAAGGATCGAAATTTGTATACCTGAAGAGAGGAGTGAGAGGGGGATATGATAGAGACCTTTAAATACCTCATAGGTGTAAATAAGGTACAGGAGGGAAGCATTTTTTTTTTAGAAAAAAATGTGTTCAAGGACAAGGGGACATGATAAAAAGCTGGAGACAGGTAGATTCAGGAGAAATGTGAGGAAGTAATTCTTCAGAGAAAGAGTGGTGGATTCCTGGAATAGTCTTGAGTGGAGGTGCTGGAGGCAAAAACAGCAGTGGGGTTCCAGAGTGCACAGGATATGCACAACGGAATCATAATGGAAAGAAGGGGGGGGGAGAGCTGTAGATCAAGTAGGATCTGCAGTGATACTATAGGCAGGGAAAAGTGGACCGACTAGGTGGGCCAAGTGGTCCTTATTTGCTGGCAAATACTATGTTTCTACGTTAGAAACAAACAATCCGGACTGGCTAAGAATGATATTCTGAGTTATATAATTCCATGTAGATGTCCTTAAAGATGGCCTCCAGTAACCAGTAAAAGAATCACAGCTGACATCAGCAGACCCCTACCCATCATTCCAAAATGAAAATAAATATCAAGCTTTTGTTAATATTATAAACAAGAATATATGTATGAAACTGTAACCCTGATTGAACAGCCTGGACTTATCTATACTCCCCAAATCATTGCTAGACATATTTTTCATACAGAGTTTTTTTGGGGGGGGATTAATGGTTTGCGTTCCCTTTTTTTTTTTTACTTTTTGTTATTGATGCCGAAATACAAATACTGCTGAATTGTGAATGTTATTCATTTTTAGTCCCTCCCTATTAATGAATAGACAATTATTTTTGCTATTAGGGAAATATTATTCATTACCCTACCATCTAATCAGTGGCAAAAGCCCATCTTTAACAGTTGGTCCTCTTTTATCATATGTCCTGTACTTCATTAAGTAGGCAATAACACCTGACAGGACTTGCATTTGTTGGGAGATAGAGGCACTCTTCTGGTGTGTGCTGAGGCACAAGGCCACAGGGATAGTGCATCTCAGTACACAATGGAGGACTGCCTATACAGTATCTCCCAATGAACACACAGCACTAATAAAATTGCATATTATTAAACATTTTGGCATTGAAAATATAGCATCATTTGAACATGAGTACCTTTAGGTATGGCAGTTGACTAGGTTTGTCCATTTAGAGCAGTATTTGACCTGGCTATCTTGACACATTTAGTAAATCACAATATAAGCTGGCTTACAGTATGTTGACCAGCTCCACAATGCATTCATTCCTGGAAAAGAGCTACAATTCTCAACAGAACAGTAAATACGAGCTAACCTAGCAACAGTAAAGAAATTCCATGTCTGAGATTTTGTAGGTATATATGTGATAATTATTCACATAAGTACAGTACTCAGTGTTTCCCATATATTACTATAGTGCTGTGGCCCACCATGCTATATTTTATTTTACTCCCACCACACATTTTTATCCATCACCCTAAGTTTTTCTGTTTTTATAAAATCATCCCAAGTTGTCTTTTACTGGCATTCTTTA
The DNA here is from genome assembly GCA_016271365.2 of Neoceratodus forsteri. Lineage (NCBI taxonomy): Eukaryota > Metazoa > Chordata > Ceratodontiformes > Ceratodontidae > Neoceratodus > Neoceratodus forsteri. Next base: position 352,548,508 of record CM028131.1, on the reverse strand, counting down.
TGACACTACTACCCCTGTTTTGATACTAATGCTCTTTATACCTTGCTTACACCCACTTATGCAGGTGGACAGTGCATATAGGGGCCCCAAAGAATGATGCCCCCTTGGCCCCAATCACCTATATTTCCTGGCAACGGGAAGCCTCAGTAATATTAGAATGGTTTTGCCCCTAGAGATAATAATTCCTTTTATTCTGTTTCACTGTGTTTTATGCAGCAATGATGTGTGGTGTTAAACTTAAAAGACAGTGCTCTGTGCATCAACTTCTGATCATTTCCATAGATTTGTCTGCCACCAGTGCTATGATGCAATAAACTCAATATTCTCCTTTTGCTTCAGTTTTATATTTTGCTACAATTCAAGAAAAAACACACACTGTTATTTAGTGTCTCCTCATGAGTTCACCTAAATGTGTATTTCTTTATACACAATCCTTCTAATGCTTTAACTGTTCACTACTGTCCAAACTAAGCAGCAGTGGTACTGTACTTTCAAGCTGCACATTCAATTCCTGTTCAAGTGGGTGTTCACTGTTTGCATTTCCCAATAGAGTGTACCCCATTGTTTATTTACAAAAAAGGCATTGTCTGACTCTATCAAGTCTTCTTGTGACATACTGTACTTGACAACAAACCACATTCCACATACCAGAAATGGATAAGGTGATCAAAGTACACAGATGACCTGGACAGAGTGAGGGAAAAATGCAACACAAAAGGCAAAGTTCCAGGAGTTAAGAGAAGGTGGTAACAGACAGTATGTGATAGTAATGTGTTGCAAATAAATATGTTACAGTCTGGCATATTTGCAGCAACTGTTTTGTGCTGCATGTATTATAAAAATAATACATATTTATTAAAAATCTATTGTTTCTAAAGCAAAATTGCTAGTTCTCTTTAATTGACAAACTGCTGGTTTTACAAAATACATTTTAAAACAATAGCACTTTCAATTACTATGCTCATAAAAAGTGAGGATTTTCTGAGTGCCATGGGGAGTGAAAATTATATGTTCTTACTTATAGTAATCCTGTGCTGTAAAAAAAAAAAAAAGATAGGCGAAAATGGGGAACGAGGGAAAAGTATTCACTATCTATTAGTTGCTAGAGATACTGTCTTTTTAGTCAGATACAGCACAGATAAACCACAGACTACTGCCTACCTGACCTGCTAGAAGTTGTCTGCTTCCACTCCAGAGCAGTTAGTCTCATCATTTTATTTATTTAGCTTTTGTTGACCGGGTAAGTGCACTAGACAAATCCTACCTATTTTCAGGCACGACCCGGGAAGGGGATACAGATGAATGCCAACTGACCTTGAACCAGACTAAGCTGTTGCTGGTATTTTTAGTGAATGAGGGAAATTTGGCCAGAACACCGGGGAAATTCCCCTACTCTTTTCGATAAGTGCCATGGGATCTTTAACATCCACCTGAACTACCACCAATCCAGGCAGATGGGACCTCGGTTTAATGTCTCATCCGAAAGACGGCACCTCAGAAGTGCAGCACCCCTCTCATGCTGCACTACAGTGTCAGTACTGGGATATTAACCCAAGTGCCAGATGTGGGAACTGAACCCACAGCCCTCTGATCTCCTGGCCTCAGAGGCGAGTGTGCTACCTACTGAGCCACTGACACTGACATTTTGACTAAGGTAGTGAACATAAGACCTAGATGGAGTAGCTGGCTGATAGGATACAGTAGTTTCTCTCTTATCCAGTGTTTTTCAAGTAGATTGAAAATGATCAAATAAAAGTTACAACAGAAAATGTCACTATCCAGAGGATGGCATTAAGCACTGACAATGCACCAGTCACCCATCTCTGGAAAAAATCAAAAGCAGAGGTTGAAAGCAACAGCAGATTCCACAAAATAACCTTGAGCTCACAAAAACCCCATTACTATGAGTCCAAGAAGCTACTGAGCTTCCCGAGCTACAAACCTCACAAGTAAAGGCTGAGCTTCTACGCTTGCATGGTACATTACAGTGCAGGTTTAAAATGCTTAGCATAACATGGGTTCAGAGCAGCAGGAAAGCCAATTGGGTAAAGAGCATCTTCACCTGACCATGGATTAAACTCACTGTATAATCCACAGTTGGTGTAAAGCTCCCTAAGAAATATCCCTGTGCACAGTCAGGACTCGTTAGGTGCTGCAGAAGACAAACTGAAAAGGTAGCCATTAAAAGCTGGCCAGAAGTGATGTGGTGGTGGGGGGCTGCCCTAATAGTGGAACAGAGACCCAAGTTTACATTCCCAGGGTTCCAGTTGTCTTCAGCAACAGTTGCTGTCAGTGAAAAGCAATGTTACCTGAAAGAGAGAAAACAGTGGGCTGTGACAGATGGTGTATGACCTGTTAAAGTGAGCTATGCAGCTAGAGAGAACGAGACACAGTGACAGAGAGAGTGGGAGACTAGAGAGAGAGAGACAGTGACAATGAGAGTGCAAGACGGGGCCTGCGGCCTCAAGCCTCACAATGCACCTGAGGCATGCATTAAATGCCTATAACCCCATACCCTGTCATGGGTTATTGTTAACGTGAGCCCTACAGTCAGAATTAAAAAAAAACAGTGATTTATAGCAGTTTCAACCATGCCCTTTCAAGCTATGCTGGAGCAGGAGTTGATCCTGTATTTTTTTTACTTGTTACCATCAAGTGATGGGGCACTGAGGAATCAGGGAGAGTTTGTATGGCTATTGTTTTTTGTTCTTGTTAGAATTGTTTTTTCTGCTGGTTCTAAGATTTTGTTACTTCATTTCCTTTCTACAGAAAGTTACAAATAATAGAATTGTTTTTTTTTTTTTTTGTAAATGACAAAACATCTTTTGGAGAAACAGGGCTGCTCCTTCGACACTCATATCAAGTTTAGTCTGTTTCATTCTTAGGGACCAGTTCTCAAAAACAGATAATTTAATTGGATGTCTCCCTTTTAAACTCTTGCATTAATACTCCACACAACAAACTGTATGTTGTACTCATCTCTTAAGTTCTCAGAGTAGGGCTAGTCAACCATCCTTGTGAGAAAAAGTATTTCATACTGTATGCTACACACTGAGTTGGCCAGTGGAGCTACCCTAATTTTAAAAAAGCAACACTGTACCCCTGTGCCATAGGAAGGTGGACGTGAGCACTTAAAGATGGGGCTTGGGTGGAATATAAGGATGTTAGGGTTAGTGACCAGTTGGTTACTTTTTTGCCTCTGGGCCAGGAAGATTGAATGGCTATGGGTCAAGTCACATACCAGACACCTGGGCTATTACGCAGCACTGATACAGTAGTGTGGCACTGAAGGAAGTGGCGTCCTTTCGATGACATGTTAAGTCAAGGTCCTGTCTGCCTATTGTTTATATTGTGACTGTCCATGTGGATGTATAAGATCTCAGGTATTGCTAGATAGATTAGAAGAGCTATACTTAGTGCCCTGATCAAAACTGCCTCTCTTAATAACTAAGCTTCTACTGCATTATGACTGTATGTGCAGTATTACCATGCTTTACTGCTTCCATATGCATATTGTACACAGTCTCTGCACTACCAGTATCTAGCTCATTGCTATATAAAGCACTTCAGGATACTCTGTTTATGAAAGATGCTAGATAAAGAAACAACTTTTATTCTGTATCAGCCTTCCTACCAATGTCAAGTCCTTGTTCCAATGCCTAACAGAACCCACAAAACTGAATGTACTGTCACCTTTTCATTGTTGTACATCTAAATCTCAAGGAAAGGCATTTGGTCTTCATCCCCTATAAACCAAATACAATTTTAAATGCAGCAGAAAATACAAAAAATGTATCAGAAATTTGGGTCACACCTGGAAATGAGCTTCAGCTCAGTATGCCTTTCCCTGTCTCCAAATTTTAAACAACTAACTAAATAAATATATATTTCAAAAATGAAGGGGCATGTAAGTAGACTGCAGGTGTGGCTTGGAGGCTGCACTCTCATCCCTGAGTCAGACGACTGTAGGTTATAAGTCCTGCAATGGGTATTTGGGATTATACCCCATACAGGGTGGGGTTTGGTGCACTTCTGAAAGTGGCATCCATTAGATGACAGGTTTAATCACAGTACCTTTATCACACCTGTGGTGACTATCCAGTGGGAGCTGTGGACATTGTTGAGTGCTTGATGGCGACCATGCTCTTATCTGCTTATAGTCCCAGCAGCACACGTATTTAATCAACTGGTCTATAAATCATTTTTTATAATGAGTGTGAATGAAAGATGTTGTATGAAACTAAGTTCCATTTTATACATTTATGGATACCAACAGAGTCTATAATGTTGCAAATCAAATTTCAAATCATCTAATGAAAAAGCATGTTTTATTTCTATCCCAGGTGAAGTAACCTGCTTTATGGATGTGTATCACACTTTTGGTTTTGATAATTAATAATTCCAGTGAGTATAATACCATATTCCCCTTTGCTTATCATCAACTCAGCATATGTGAAAGAGTGTAAATGTCTGCAGACTGCCTTCACTTACTTTCTGAAGACAGCCTTTTTGACAACAAGGTATTTAAAGTTTTAATTGTATTTAGTTTTTAATTTTATTAAATGTCATTTTTATTTTGTATGCAATCCTGGTCACTGTAGTATAAAAAATATACTACTGCAGTCTAAAGGGTGAAGCAGAGAGCAGCAAAAATTATTAAGGAAAGGAGAGTGTAAAGACCAGCTGATGCTGGAGCCAGTTTAGGTAATACACTCTATATAACAGTGGCCACTGTAAGAATTTCAACCATGGGGTTCCACCTTGGCATCTGATGGTTTGGCTTTTTCACATTACAGCTGTAAAATGATAACTTAAGAGAATTCCATTTCCATGGAGATAAAAGTAAGAAACTAGCCAATTTAGGCAGAAAGAAATTTTAAAGGGACTCTTGCCAGCCATCTGGGGCAATTGTAAACTGCCTATAATTAAGGTGTCTGCAGCAAGCTTTATGAACATAAAATACATACAGGACAGCAGATCTGCACAGTAGTGCAATATATCATGCAGAGTAAGAGATAGGGCCATTTTCGTATATATGTCCAGAAATAAGTAACTCGTTCATGATCAAGTCTCCCCTCAGCTCTGTGCCATTCTAGCTCAGAGATGCGTGCCCCCAACATTTCGGTCAAGACAACCAAAAGAAAATGTTTTTTTTTGTTTTTTTTTTACAAGAGTAAGAAATATTTTGCACTATGGTGCAAATCTACTGCTCTGTATGTATTTTATGTTCATAAGGCTTGCTGTAGACACTTTAATTACAGGGAGTTTAATATTGCCCCAAAATACTGATTGTGTCCCTTTACCTTTTCAGATCTACCATGGTGGTGGTGGTGGTGGTGGGGGGGGTGCTGCACTGGACTCTGTTTGTGTTGTGAAAGAGTCACAAAACCACTAGCACCTCTCATCAAAGATGTGATTGGAACTCTGTGAATAAAACAAGGGTACAGTATGTTGTTTTGGAGAGTCTGTAAAGACCACCACCAAGCTTACTGCCCACCACCTTCCCTCATATGATGGATCTGTGAAGGGAGTCTGTCAAAACCCACAAGGGGCCAGCAGAGGGGAGTGGCCCATAGACCACCTGGAAATTGGAATAAGAGAATAAAGTAATGATGGGGCTGAGAGGTAACCAGGTAGAGGAGGGCTTCAACAAACACAAGGAATTAAGGAAATATAAAAAAATAAGAGTGGTTAACATGACTGAGACAAGCATGTCACATGACGGTGCTATTAGCCACAGGGTCTAAATAAGCATTTTTTTTTTCTTTTTTTATAAGTATTTAAATAAAAATTGTGATGGCCCAGCTGTATTCTTTAAGTTCAGGGTCATTCTAGAGTCTCAGGCTGTAGCCACAACCAAGAAACAGCATTTTGATAATACTTAGTGAAGAACAGGGGCCAAAGTTTCAAACTCCCTAAAAGTGATGCAGGTGCAGGAAAAAATTGGGATAAGTGGGTCTTCACTTGTAGAGCTGCAGTTTTTACCTCATGAACTGGATTTTCAAAGAAGCCATTTCATGAACGGCTCCATGATTTATGGCAGCTTGTGGGCATTTTTTGGTGTAGCTGCATCAAAATGTTACACCTGGCTAGACCAGACATAACATCCTCCACAGCTGTGTCTGCCACCCATGCACAGCACAGGCTGAAACTGGTAACATCCACAGGTGCAGAAGATTTGTTTCTGTACTGATGGGTGCAGAGTGGGACTCATTCCCAAGATAGCTGAAAATCTGGCCCCAGGTCTGCAGTGTGTTCAAAGTAAAGTACAGTAGAATGGGGAGATGGTGGTTTATCGGCACATTACTCAACTTAGTACGTCACCTTTATATTTTTGGGGAGGGGGTTAGTATATTAACTATGATAATGCTCCCCAAAACTGAACAGTGGCGTGTTAAGTTGAGTAGAGTAACATAAGCAGCCGCCACTGATTATATTACTTTCTATTCAAAATGCTGAATTCCTGTTCCTTGCTTTGTCATCAAAATGCTATTTTGAGCAGAGCTACAGCTTGAAACCCTATAGCTGTATGGGTCTTTCAAAATACAATCTGCCACTATGGAGATTTTTTTTTTCTAATTACTCATCAACATTTTTCAAACTGCTTACATAGGTTTTGAGGTGGGTAGCACATTGGCATGACTTGCCTGCTCCAGGTTAAAAAAAGGTGTCAGCGGGGAACATTTAGACAAGATATATTCCCCCCAAAAACAGAAAGATAAGATGATATGCAATTTCTGATTTTAAACTTTTAAAGGGAATGGATGTGATGGATCAGGGGAAACTTTTAAACTTTTTTAATGCAGTAGAACTAGAGGGCATACCCTATGTTTACAGGAGTGGGTAAAGTAAGGGGTAATGTGTGAAAGCATTGCTTCTCCCAAGAGTGATAACCTATAGAACAAATCCCCAAAAGAAGCAGAGTGTGTAATGAGGGTTAAATCTTTGTAACTTAAGTTAGATCAGTTCCCCATAGAGAATAATATTACTGGGGGCAGCATTTCTTTGAAAAAAGGAGCGTTCCCATAGGGTTCCAATATTTCAGATAATACTGAATGCTGCAGATACCTGGATTGCAGAAGAGGAACATGATTAACCCCTGGTCTGTTTTTGGCTAGTGTTTTATCTGTTCCTGTCCTGTTTCTTTTGTTTTGCCAAATCTGGTAATTCATGCAATTCTTGCAAGTGATAAGCGAAATGTACAGATACTGTATGACCATGAGACAGGGAAAAGGAGTGAAAAACAAGCTCAGAGAAAGTAAGTCGGCCAACAGCAAAAACATTTATTTGTTTGTTTGTAATTTCAACCAGAAAAGGAACACTCAGCTGTCACAGCTTATTTCCAGGCATGTCTTTGGGGTGGGATGTCAGTGCATGGATCTGTTTTGTTGACAGAAATATACTGGTCAGAACACTGGGGGAAATTCCCCAACTTTTAGATAGGTGCCATGGATTCTCTAACTTCCACCTGGACAGCCATCAGAGAAGGGCAGAAGAAAATTTTTTTTGTGGGGGGGAACTCTTTCTGTGTTGTAGTTGAAAAATCTGTTTCAGTTTGAAAAACAGGACACGTTTTATGATAACAACTTTTCTATACCCAATTATAAATATATATTTTTTTTCTATGGTCTTCAGAGTATGAGTTTTTATCTGGTAGGAGGTGGGGTGGGTGGTGAAATAAAACAAATGTTATTCTCTGTGTCTCTCAGTATTTGTACTGTACACCACCTTTCAGAAGCTTTTCGCATGACATTTTCATAAACATTTTAAGTACAATGTTGTACTGATCCAAACCAAATGGTTTCCTATGTCTTGTTATAAACCTCAGTATCATCACATTCATTTCTTGATTTCGGCAGTCTGTAGCAATGACAGAGAATATCCACATGGTATACGTGGAGTTCTGTAGTATACTGTATGTAGTTAAGAAAGGTGGATGGAGCCGCATCAAAGTGGTCATAACTGGTAACCACAATACACTCAAACATATTTATTGACTTTTCTATGTGGGGTGGCAAAATCAAGAAACATATCTCAGTTATGATCATGTGAACATTACATATCCCTGCATAAAACAATGCAATATCTCCTCACAAATATAGGGTTACTGAAAAAGGACTTACACATACTGAGAAACACAGAAAGAATACTGCTGAAGATGCCTTGATGGGGTGTTGGGCTTAACCTTTGATACATTTTGAATCCTTGGGATCAGAGACTCCTGAAATGATTTTCTGAACATAGTGGGAAACAGAGATAGGGAGAGTGAGTATGTGTTTGTTACTAACACCTCCCCTGAAAAATAACACATGCACAATTTACAATGCATTTAGAAATGAAAAGACATTTGTCTAAAACAAGTTCTCATTAAATAATATGTGCATCAATGATATGTTGTGATGCACATCTCGAAATGTGAAAACATATTATAAATAAACAGGGATTATAGCCACCCACAACCCTGCACTCTTGCAGAATGTTCTGCAAATGTAAAACTACTGAAGCTTCTGAATTTAGAATGTGCTTCGAACATATGTCTTATGCTTTGCATCATATTCCCTCCAACTGTCAGATTTTAAATCACACACAGGAGGCCATACAGTAGGTACTAAAAACAAGCTTTAGTCAGGGGATGGCTGAAGAAGGGGTATATTTGGGCCTGTGAGTAAATACTACTGGAAGAGATATGGTTATAGGAAACCACCCCTTCTAATAAGAATGTAATATTAGCCACAGCCCATTGCCCTTGCAGACCACAAGCATTAGCTGGGAGAATATTCTAACAATTATTTGGGGCATAATCAGCTGAGGACAGAAGTCTCAAAACTAGCATCCTTGTGAGACATTTTTAAAAACTGATTGATTTATTTGACATTTTTAGCCAGCAAAATCATACTGAGATGAACCAGCTGGTTTCCGGATGTGCCATGGGGAAAGAGGTGAATAAAACAAACATGGACAAAACAACAAAGGTAAGGCAGATCACCCATACCATGCTGGAGAAGTCAGACAAATAATATAGTAAATAAGGTATTTCACCACATCAAGAGAGAGAGAGAGAGAGAGATATGGACTCAAAATGAAATGGACAGCAAAAAGAAGAAAAGAGATTGAGATTAATGAGTAAAGTACAAAATAAAAAAAATAAAAACAATTAGCCACAGAAGCAGGTGGAACTGGTAACCAGAAAGAGCTGTGCAAGTAAGTCATAGCCATAGGAATGATGAAAGCCACTGATCACTTAGGGTCAGTGACTGCATACAAGCATAGGGCTTATGAGCAGACTAGATGGGCCTAGTGGTCCTTATCTGCTGACAATTTCTATGTATGTATCTATGTATAGCAAGAGGTGGCTGAGTGTGTAGCAGCAGACAGGTTGTTCCAGAGATTTTATATCAGTTCTGATATACTCAGGGATAGATTTACTGTACCTTCAGGTGTAAGTGTGAGATGGAACTGAAGATCAAAGGGACTGTATGTATAATAGCTGGGGAGATAACTGGGCCGATATTTAAACAGATCAGTAGTACCATGCACGTGCAGGACTTGCTCTAGACATGGCCAGTTAAGGATGCTGAGTCGGGTACATGAGGTGACAGTGATGGGCAAAATGGCATTAGGAGTGTTCATTATGACATCAGAAGTTTAGCTGGTAGCCCAACAGGCCGCATTTCCATAATCAAAAACATGAAAAATCATTTTGGGTATTATCTCAGTTCTAGCTGGATAAGGGAGGCAGGCTTTGTTGTGATACAGGGAACCAAGTCTAACAAGCATTTGTCAATGCCGAATGTTGTCTTGCTGGCATTGGCATTGATAGTGCAGGAGTTAGAGAGATGCATGATAGGCATGGCAGTGAAGTACTGAACTGATGCCAACCCACCCACACCCTGCAGAGATTGACAGGCACTGGGGTGTCCCTTTGGGTGTTTGGTAGTGCAGTGAGGGAAAACATTTTGGGCAGGATGTGAAAAATGACAGCTGTACAATTCATAAGGAGGTGTAAAAAAATGACAGTGTTGAAAATGTGGCATGTAAATATAGCAAATTTGCGAAGTTACAAGGGTGCGTGGGAAATATGCAATGCACGCTTACAACACTGTCATTTTATGGGCGTTCAGCACCAAATTTTCAACATAGGCATTTTAGCACTTCTGCTCATGTACAGTGTCACTGTTATTTCCTCAAAGTGTCCCAAGACGTGATTTCGCACAGCGACCATGCTATTCTGCGCCGGAAGTGTGAAAACACATTTTGGACAGGATATGTGAAATGACGGCTGTACTGTTCATCAAGAGGTGTGGAAAAATGGCAATGGTGAAAATCCAGAGTGAAAATATCACAAATGCATGACAGTATGAGCGTGCGTGCAATCTGCCAACGCACGCTCGTAACACAGTTATTTTATGGAGTATCATCACCAAATTTTCAACATAGGCATTTTAGGACCTCTGCTCAGGAACAGTATCACTGTCATTTTCATAATCTGGCCCAAACACTGATTTCCCACAGTGACTGCGCCTATTTGCGCCGGAAGTGCGGAAACACATTTCGGGCAGGATGTGGAAAATGACAGCTGTACTGTTCACAAGGAGGTGTACAAAAATGGCAATGCTGAAAATCTAGCATTAAAATATTGCAAATTCGTGAAGTTACGAGCCTGCGTAGCAACTGCGCAACGCACGCTCGTAAAAAAGGCATTTGTTGCATTTTTTTCCACCAACTTTGGAACATAGGCTTTTTGAAAGACCACCTCATGAACAATGGCACTGTCATTTCGTTAATGGGTCCCGAAAGGTGATTTCATGCAGTGACTGCGAAATCACCTGTAACATGAATGCGCATGACAGTGATAGAATCATGAGGAGGGGCTAAAAACCCCATGTTGAAAATTTGCGCCAAAATTCAACAAATGCCTGAGATATGCAGCAAAGTTGAAAACCCTATTCACTCCATTATACAGCTTACCGGCATTTCCTCAGTTCGCGGTTGGCTTTGAGAAGAGTGTAGGCGTGTTCCTGGTCCACCGAGTCGTTGCAGAGAGTCTGGAGGTAGGTATGGGGTGAGGGGTGGGGGTGTGGGGAGGCAGGGTGTGCAGTGGGTGGGTGTGGGTGGGGGCAGGAGACTCGAGGGACCCGTTTTATGTTACGGGAGAAAAATATCAACATAGTGGGACAGTTTTTTTTCAGGGGACTTAACACGCTGGGGTGGGCTCCCAGCATGCCACCCTAACTGTTATTTTGGGGGGTTGCTGCAGCGATAGGGAATTGGGCACCCTGCGTCCCGACAGACAATGGGGAGTTAATTTATGCCCGGCGAAGTTAGGCACCCGTCGGCTAATAACCCGGAGGGCAAGAGCGAGAGATTAGGCACCCCTCGGCATATATAAAAACGGGGGCTGATTTATGCCGATGGGAGTGGCCCCGTCTCCCCTACAATGAAGGGGGCTAGAACCCGAGGGGGTTGGCACCCCTCGGTCGACATATGGGAAATAGGAGGGCTGCTGTATGTTGAAGGGCAGTGGACTCCTGGCCGGCAAATATGTGCAGCCACAGTACAACCCGGCTGGGGGATTTGGGCACCCCCCGAAGTCAGCCGGTTATGGTTACCCACTATGCTGCTAATGTAGCGAGCATGCAGGAAGGGTCCGCTGCATCTGACGAGCTTTGTTTGGATTGCAGCGGACCTTTCCTTAGATGTGCTCGCCACATTAGCATGCATGGTGTGGCTGCCGGCGCAGGCTGATTTGGGAATGAGGGACACACCTACTGATGCGTGCCCTGCATTTGCCCAACAGCGGCCTTGCCTCCAAAGCTGCACTACCACAAGATGTTGACTTGCGCACAGGCGCGGCAAGCCAACATAAAAGGAGTTTTTTTTTTTACAGGTGGCATCAATGTGACTAGAGAAATTTAACTGTTTGCCCAGCCAGATATCCGGGTACTTTTGTTGCTGTTAATAATTTTTATTGAGCTTTCGCAACAAGTAAATGGAACATACAGAACATACTGTACAGACACATAGCTGATACTGTGACTCTTGATCCTCAACATACAAATATTGATATTCGTAAAATAACCATAGGAAGGAAAGCGAGATACAGAAGCAGGAAATCTGAATGCCGTACACCAGCTGTCAGAGAGATAGAACCTATTATTAGACACCAGGGAGGGGGCACTACAGTACTAAGAAATGGGAATGGGGAGGGGGTGATATCTAAGTATTTAAACTGGTCAAACAGGCAACCACCAATGGCACTGAACTGATGGGAGGTTATCTTGTTTAGCTTGTGCTTAGTGCCAAAAACCTGACATCAGTTTTCTTACAGTTAAGAGTAAAGAAGGTGGCCAGGACTGCATTAGAGTCATTCTGTAATTAATAAGTTATTTATTTGTGAGATAGGGGCAGAGGAAACAATGACTTTGTCATCTGCAGACATGTGAGTACATGAGTACAAGGTTGGCCTTCAGGAAATAAGGCAGTAAGGCAGGCAAAGGCCCAAACCAAGGAAACACTAGCACGAACAGTAAAGGAAGGGGACAAGACTTTCTATAGATACATTAGTGAAAGAAGAAAGTCCAGAATGGGTATTGCTAAGATCAAAGGGGATAAGGGGGAGTGTGTGGAGGAGAAGCAAGGAAAAGCATCTATCCTAAACAGATACTTCTGCTCAGTATTTACTGAGGAGAAGACAGGGCAGGGCCCACAGCTCAGCACCATGGACACAGGGGGAGGGAGGTGTACACAAGTCCCTTCACAAAAGAAAGGGTCCTACAAGAGCTCACTAAATGCAGAGTGGACAAGGCAATAAGACCTGATGGCATACATCCCAGGGTACTAAAGGAGCTAAGGGTGGAACTAGCAGAGCCATTAGCAGAACTGCTTAGTGAGTCTCTGAACACAGGAGATGTCCCAGAAGAATGGAGAAGGGCTCATGTGATCCCGCTCCACAACAGTGGCAGCAGAGAGGAGGCAAGGAACTACAGACCAGTCAGTCTTACCTCAGTAGTGGGCAAGATTATGGAGGCACTCTTTAAGGAAAGGATAGTGCAACACCTGGTATCCATAGGAGTGCAGGATCCAAGACAGCATGGGTTTACAACAGGAAGGACCTGACAAACTAATCTCATAGATTTCTTTGACTAGGTAATCAGAGTGGTGGGCTTAGGGGGTGCAGTTGATGCCACCTACCTTGACTTCAGCAAAGCTTTCAATACTGTTCCACATAGAAGATTGATTAATAAGCTGGATAGGCTTGAGGTGGGTCAGAAGTTGGTCAACTGGGTGGCAAACTGGTTGGCGGGCAGAAAACAGAGAGTGGTAGTAAACAGTATACAGTCAGAAGAGATGCAAGTCACAAGTGGGGTACCTCAGGGATCAGTCCTGGGGCCAGCCCTCTTCAATTATTTCATCAGTGACATTGCAGATGGACTGGAGGGTAAGGTTTGCCTGTTTGCAGATGATACCAAGATCTGCAACAGACTAGATGATCCAGATGGGGTGGGCAGAATGATAAGAGATCTGGAAAAACTGGCAAAATGGTCTGAATAGTGACAGCTGGGGTTTGACGCACAGAAGTGCAAGATCATGCACCTAGGGAAGAGAAACCCTGAAGCTACCTATAGGTTGGAAGGGAAGTTGCTGGCAATCACAAGGGAAGAAAGAGACTTGGGCATCATCATCACAGATGATCTGAAATCATCCAAACAGACCATTAAAGCAGTAGGTAAGGCTAGAGAGATGTTGGGGTGTATTAGTAGGGGTATCACAAGCTGTAAGAGGGAGGAAATAATCCCTCATTACAAACACTGGTTAGGCCCCATCTGGAGTACTGCGTGCAGTACTGGAGGCCGCAACTGCACAAGGACATTAACAAAATGGAGGCAGTCCAGAGAAAGACAACCAAAATGGAGCAGAGACTGCATCAGAAAACATATGAGGACAGATTAACGGAGCACAATATGTATACCCTAGAGCAAAGGAGGGAGAGAGGTGATATGATTGAAACATTCAAACATCTTAAGGGCATTAACAAGGTGAAAGAGTCTAACATGTTTCAATATAAGAAAACTAGCAGGACAAGCGGACACAGCATGAGATTAGAGGGAGGACGATTAAGGGGTAATGTGAGGAAGTTCTTTTACACAGAAAGGGTGGTATATGCATGGAACAGCCAACCTCAGAAAGTGGTGGATATGAATAAAGTGCAGGACTTCAGACAAGCATGGGATAGGCTTAAGGGAGCAATACAGATGAGTATGAATAAATAAATAGGCCATTGACAGAGTAAAGGCCTATGGCACATTCATAAGGTAGAAAAAATGGGCAGACTGGATGGGCCTTGTGGTCCTTATCTGCTGCCAACTTCTGTGTTTCTATGAGTTGATATAGGTAGAATGGAGGATGTTTAAAAAGTTGGAGAGAAGGATGGGGCCCAGGATGGAACCATCCTTGGAAAACAATGTTCTGTATAAGGAGAAGGGAGTATTAAGGGTGAGTGAATAGGGAAACTGGCAACTTTGGTGTGTCTTCCATTTGGACCTCGTCTTTCAGTTAGCTTTGACACTTTGGCCAAAGACAGTTCAGGTCCTTTGCATTGGGGTTTAGCAGCCTACAAATAGTGATAAGTGGTATCCCTTAACCACCTCTCTCCCTCCTCAGTCAATCTCAAACTCTTTTGTTGTTTCTTGATCCTCCAATCAGATAAAAAATGTAGCATCTAGCACAGTGCCAGAAGTCAGAATATATATATATATATATATATATATATATATATATACTAAATAAAAATGTCTCGGAGGGAGGAAGGTGGGAAATAACCAAAATGGAAGAAAAGGTGGTCATGTGACTAGCCCTGACCACATGACAAGGACTACATTGTTTTTGTTTAATTAACTCGCCAAGGTTGAAGTAACCCTGAAGTGGACCGAATGTTCAACCAAACTGAACTGAAGGTAAAAGTGCTGAACTTTGGCACATTCACCAAATTCAAATTCAGCACTGGCTCTTCCCTAGGGAGGACACTGAATTATTTATGTGGACAGCCTGGTGTCAGTCAGCACGGTAAGACCTGAACCAGCTCACCACCAGGGAAATTAGACCTGAATTGGCTAATGTATTCAGAAGGGAGTTGTTCACCTTATTAAAAGCTTTGGCTAAGTCTAAACAGCTGTGGTGTAGTACCTTGATCAATGGCCATGTGGATGTGTTCAGTAATTCCAAGGAAAAGAGGTGACAGTGAAATGGTTGTCAACAAAATCTGACTGGAAGGTAGTCTGGATGTTAGTCATTTATGAAGGTGGTGTGTTGGGTAAGCACTATTTCCTACTAAGTGCTCTAGAATGTTGGCAGAGCTAGTAGTAGGAAGATAAGACAGCAGTTGTCAGGAAATGAGGTATCGCCTCCCCCAGAGAGCAGGGAAAGAGCATGTGGTTTGTAACTAGAGAGGCAATGGTGAAGGCAGCAATGCTATAGAGGAAGAGGTCGATCTAATCAGGACTATAATTAGTTTCAGAGTAAAGGGTGATAAGGTAATTTAGTATAATAGTTCAGGATACAGCTAAGAAAGCAAATGAAGTGAATGGCGTGAGGGGTCAGGTGATAGCTTGAGTACATCAGTACAGTAACGGGATGTGAAAGTATGGATGGATGATCAGGTGGCCAGCATTCCAAACTTTAGAATAAGGGGCACAGTACCATTCCACAGTCACAGAGGTGGCTCACCTCCTTATGGTATCAGTCCTAATACCCTCAGAAACAAACAGCAATTTTGCTTTTTATACATTTTACAACTGATTTACCCGAGACAGCTAAGCTGAGATGCACTTCTAATTTCCAGTGGGGTCCTGCTTCTCCCCATTTTTGCAGTTTAATGGACTAGAGCACAAGGAATTTAACCGACTTGCCCAGATTCACACAGTGAGTATTTCACAACAGTGGAGTTTGAACCTTTGATCATCTGGCTCCACAGCCAGTGTTGTAACCACTAAACCACACTGCCTCACAGACGCAATGGTAAAACAATTACGAAATAAAGGACACCGTCCAGTTCAGTAGTGGTTGGATGGGTCAGAGAACTGTTATCATTGATGACAACAAGTTGTTTTATTTGAGTCTAACATAAGCAGTCCTGTATCAGCAGAAACCAGAAGTTCTTTTAAAGAAGAACTGTTCCAAAAGTGATTATTTATGTATTTATGTCTGTATGTATTTAATTTATTGAAAACTTTGGAGATTACCTTTGAGCACAGTTGCTCATTTACAAAGGTTCCACATCAAACACATAGTCACAAAAAGCATTACAGCTACAATAAGCAGTTCCAGAGGAAATGCAGTTATTAGTTCCTGTAGGAGCAGTTTTTTTAAATAACTGGCCCAGGTGTGTTATTATTTTAATCTTACCAAAATGTTTACACTCAGTGGATGTTAATGATCGACACACTGGTGGTAAGGACCATTTTTATGTTTGCTTGCACGCATGTGCAAGAAACATAGTGCCATCATCCGAGTTTTCGGAGGTGTGGCAGCCCTCTTCCAATTCAGTCAGTGTGTTTGCAGGCGAGGACGCAGTTCTCCAATGCCTGCTGGAGCTGTCTATGACAGCAGGCCAAAATGCAGTGGAGTACAGTTGAAAGGGGGAGCTATGCTTCAGTGAGCAGCGATAAGATATCGCCTGCTCATACACGCTCCCCTACACTACTGCGCATGCTAACGTCACTCGCCCCAGCACACTGTGTAGCCGATGGGGTGCCCAATCCCGCCCGGCTGTGCTGCGCCTCAAAACAGAGTTCCATATGTCACGCTGGGTGCCCACCCCAGCGGTACACATCGATGACCGACGGGGTGCCCAATCCCCCATCGGCTCCACTGGTCTCCCCCCTCCCTGAGAGTACAGGGTGCCACGCTGGGAGCCCAACCCAGTATAGCAACAGATGCTATCGCCGATGGGGGTGCCCAATCCCCCGTCGGCTCCATGCCCCCCCACCAGCTGTCCTTGTGCCACGCTGGGAACCTACCCCAGCGTGGCAAACGCTCTGTCTATCATTTTAAAAAAAACAACCTGAAACTGAAAATGGTCCTCGCTGTCTCTGCCCCCACCCGCCAGCCCACCCACTGCGCACCCCACCTCCCCACACCTCTCACCCCATACTTACCTCTCTGACTCTGGCGCAACGATCTTCAGTGGACCGGAAACACGTCTGCACTCTTCAACACCGACTGCGAACTAAGGAAATGCCGGTAAGCTGTATAATGGGATAGATAGGGTTTTTTCAACTTTGCTGCATATCTCAGGCATTTTTTGGAATTTTTGCACCGAATTTTCCACATGGAGTTTTTGGGACCCCTTCTCATGAATGCTCTCACTGTCGTGGCATTAATCGGGCCCGAAGGGTGATTTTGCAGTCACTGCGCGAAATCACCTTTTGGGACCAAGTAACAAAACAACACTGCCACTGTTCATAAGGTGAGCTCTCAAAAAGCCTATGTTGAAAATTTGGTGGCAAAATTCCTAAAAATGACTGTTTCACGAGCGTGCGTTGCACAGTTCCTACGCATGCTCATAAGTTCAAGAATTTTCAATAATTTCACTCCAGATTTTCAACATTGCCATTTTACCACACCTCCTTATGAGCAGTACAGCTGTCATTTTTCATATCTTGCCCAAAACATGTTTCCGCCCATGTAGCGCACAATGGCACAGTCGGTGTGCAAAATCAATGTATGGGACACATTAAGAAAAGCACAGTGACACTGTTAATGAGCAGAGGTCTTAAAATGGTTATGTTGAAAATTTGGTGAAAAAATTCCTAAAAATGACTCTTTTACGAGTGCGCATCACACAGTTCCTACGCATGCTCGTAAGTTTGCGAATTTTCAATATTTTCACTCCAGATTTTCAACATTGCCATTTTATTACACTTCCTTATGAGCAGTACAGCTGTCATTTTCACATCTTGTCAAAACGTGCTTCCAACTCATGTAGCGCACAATGGCGCAGTCGGTGCTGAAATCAATGTATGGGACATTAAGAAAATCACAGTGACACTGTTCATGAGCAGAGATCTTAAAATGGCTATGTTGAAAATTTGGTGAAACATCCGAAAATGACTGTTTCTGACGCGCATTGCGCAGTTCCTACGGACGCTCGTAAGTTTGTGAATTTTCAATATTTTCACTCCAGATTTTCAACATTGCCATTTTATTACACTTCCTTATGAGCAGTACAGCTGTCATTTTTCACATCTTGCCCAAAACGTGTTTCCGCCCATGTAGCGCACAATGGCGCAGTCGGTGTGCAAAATCAATGTATGGGACACATTAAGAAAATCACAGTAACACTGTTCATCAGCAGAGGTCTTAAAATGGCTATGTTGAAAATTTGGTGAAAAAATTCCTAAAAATGACTGTTTTACGAGTGCGCATTGCGCAGTTCCTATGCACGCTCGTAAGTTTTGAATTTTCAATATTTTCACTCCAGATTTTCAACATTGCCATTTTATTACACTTCCTTATGAACAGTACAGCTGTCATTTTTCACATGTCGCCCCAAATGTGTTTCCACACATGTAGCGCACAATGGTGCAGTCGGTGTGCGAAAGCAATGTTTGGGACAGAGTAAGAAAATCACAGTTACACTGTTCATGAGCAGAGGTCTTAAAATGGCTATGTTGAAAATTTGGTGACAAAAGTCCATAAAATTATTGTGTTACGAGTGAGCATTGCACAGTTTCCACACCCTCGTAAGTTCATGACTTTGTAATATTTTCAGTCCAGATTTTCACCAGTGACATTTTTCCACACTTCCTTATGAACAGTACAGCTGTCATTTTTCACAACATGGCCGAAATGTGTTTTTGCACTTTCAGCGCAGAGATGCGTGGTCGCTGTGGGAAATCATTGTTCGGGACAGATAAAGAAAATCACAGTGACACTGTTCATGATCGGAGGTCCCAAAATGCCTGTGTTGACAATCTGCTGTAAAAATTCCCCAAACTAATTACATTACGGGTGTGCGTTGCACAGTTTCTGTGCACGCTCGTGACTTCACCAGTTTTTTTTTATATTTTTCCTGCAGATTTGCAACATTGCCATTTTTTACACCTCCCCATGAACAGTACAGCTGTCATTTTTCACATCCTGTTCAGAATGTGTTTTTGCACCTGTGGTGCTATATGCCATAGTTGCTGTGCATAAACAGCTTTTGGCTAATAAACTGATATTGCCACTGTTCATGAGGTGGGGGTCACAAAAAAAACATGTTGAAAATTTGGAGCAAAAATACCAACGAATGCTTGAGGTGTTAGGGTTTCCAACCATAACGCCCCACCCTGTAGAGAATTACAGGCATCAGGGGTGTGACTTGGGATTCTTGCCCGTAATGCTCATACCATTCCACACCTTGCAGCCAGTGAGAGGCATCGAGGTATGCCTTGGACTCTTCGGCCCCAAAGTTCACCCCATTCTCCTATACCGCACCCATCTCACCATATTTCCTGATGGAATGGGGTGC
Organism: Neoceratodus forsteri; assembly: GCA_016271365.2. NCBI lineage: Eukaryota > Metazoa > Chordata > Ceratodontiformes > Ceratodontidae > Neoceratodus > Neoceratodus forsteri. The sequence goes on along the minus strand of CM028131.1, from coordinate 352,528,998 downwards.
GCATAAGGGCCAAAGACCCCAAGGCACACCGTGACACTTGTCAGTTTCTGCAAGGTAGGGTGTGGTGAAATGGCGTGGCCGTTATGCCTGACAACCCAAAGGCACACCCCAATGCCTGTCACTCTCTGCAGGGTGGTGGTGGGGTTGGCTTCAGTTTAGTACTTCACTGCCATTTCTATTATGCAGCTCTGTAACTTCTACACTACCAATGCCAATGCCAGCAAGCAAACATTCGGCATTGACACATGCTTGTTTATCTCTGTGATGTACCTTGTATCCCCTTTCAACCAGAGAGTCCTATAGCAGGGCATAACCACATTGCAACAACAATGCAAAAGCTTAACAAGGACATTAACTGCATAATACAGTTCTAAACTGGTCCTTATCACCAATATGTAAATCAAAAACATGCACAGAGTTCACAGAAAAGTCCAGTAAAGATGCAGCAATTAACTGAATGTGTACTAGTACTTTGAACGCAGCTTCTACAGAAAAACTCATGCTTAAAGGTTAAATATAATTCCCATGTACGGTTCAAATGTGATATAGAAATTTCCATTATGTTGGAATGGTCCTTTGGACAAAATGTAGAAATGGAATAATTTAAATATGAATCTGGCTCCACCTTCAGGAGAAACTGAGGATGTGTCCAAATGGCCACCTTGTTTCTGTAGAACACAAGGTGAACCAGACAAATACACAGAACTGATAATTCACTGCTCCCCTCCCCCATTAGCACTTTTAGAAAGAAAAAAATCTGTAATATCTAACACAAAGAGAATTAACACAATTGATAATCCATGATCAGAAACTGTGAATCCATATATTTTTTTTTCATTTCATTTATTTATTTCAAAAGGTTTACCAGGACAGACATACTGAGCTGATAGAGGCTCATTTCCAGATGCATCTGTCGGGATGGGGGGTAGAGGAGGGACATGAGTTGCAATAGATAACACAGTTTATTTATTTATTTTTTCACATACAAGTTTTGGTAAATTTTTATACAGAAATGTACGTTTGAAGAAGCATAATAAACAAGAATAAATAGCAGTCTATATAAATATTACATACAATTTGGACTAGGAAATTGCAGAGATACATCCAGGAGTGTAGCAACAGAGATCATTTAAGGTGCAGTGTGCAATACATGTTCGCGAGAGGAAGCTAAGGGGGAGTCAGGGATGAGGTAAAGGGAGGAACAGTAAGAGAGGAAACAGCAGCGGAATCAGGTGCAGTTGCAGGAGTAGAAAAAGAAGTTTAGGAGGAGTGAGGACAGAGAACGTAGTGAAGGAGAAGAGTGGATAAGAAGTGGAAGAGAATGCCAAAGTTTGGGGAAACAATAGGAGTAGGCAGTCTGTCCAGTAGAGAATGACCTAGACAGGAGTGCCAGCGAATTAAAGACAGAATAGTGAAGCATGTAATGAGAAGGAAGGGGGAGGGAGGGAGGTGAGATAGGAAAGGAGAGTGCCTAGCCGTATTCCTCTACAAAGGAGGAACAGTGAGCGAGGTGCCTGGATTCAAGGTAGGGAAGTGAGATAGAGGTATAAAGGGACCAATAGTGGATGCAGGGCGGGCACTCTAGAGCAAAACAACAGAAGGAGTGGAAGGGGGAATCCAGTCAGGTCAGGGTGGACTTAGGAGCAGCGCTGTAGACAATGGGCCCATTTCGCAAAGGGATTTCTATCAGTGCAGGGGACCTACTGCAGAGGGTTTGAAGCACGGGGTGACTTGCATCAAACCATAAGGCAAGCATGATTCAGTATTGATGTTTGCCACAACCCCCCAGCCACGTCCCCTGTGGCAATTGCAACAAGTTAGAACAGCTCCCCGCGGTCTACCTGTGCTCCATTGGTGGACCCATATTATGGGGCTTGCACCAAAGCAGTGGCACAAGCTGCTGTAATATGAGGGAACTGTTGCAACTGCACCAGCCCTTTGAGAATTCGGCTGCATTGCACTGATGGGCTTTGGTGCAGTCGCGCCTAACTCTGCAGATGATGCAGGGCTTGGCGCAAGCCCTGAATACTCCTTCCTGAATAGAGTTCAATGTGTCCATAGACAAAAATAGGGAGACTCATTTTCTGGATGATGGCTCTGTGAGCCTGCAAGGGGATGCAACCACAGTTCCTGTAAAGGGCCCCTAGTTTAGTTTAGGGTGCAGTTTTTGTGGATGGCATCCATATGACCAGAAAAGCCGAGGTGCCAATCAAGTCAGATCACAAGGTACTTAAAAGAAGGCACATCATTGAGTGTTGATCCATCAAGGGAGTGGAAGGATGGGAGGGCAGCATGTCAGGAAAGCTTCTGCCTTGAGTCAAAGGTCATGAAGACCACTTTTTTGGCATTGAGGAACAGTTGATTTGAATGGAACCAGTGTTGGACATTTTTGAAGTCCAGCTGGAGCTTGGTAATCAGATCAATGGGGGTGGAACCAGAGGCAAAAAGAACTGTGTCATCTGTATACATATGTATGTACACAGAGGTACAGGCAGCAGGGAGGTCATTCAGGATGGTAAAGAAGAGTATGAAGCCAAGGACGGAGCCCTGGGGACACCAGTACAGATGGGGAGGAAAGGGGATACAGAATCACCAATTCTAATAGACTGAGTCCTACCCTCAAGGTAGGAGCAGAACCAGTTAGAAGTGGAGATAGGAAGCCCCCCATCTACTTTTAGTTTGTCAAGTAGAAGAGGGTGGGCAACAGTGTTGAAGGCTTTGGCCAAGCTGACAAAGATGGCTGAGGTGATAAGGCCCCGATCCATGCCTGAGATAATGGAGTCAGTAAGCCTGAGGAGGAAGGAGGAGGTAGAGTGGGATTTATGGAACCCAGACTTAAAAGGGGTGAAAAAGGAGGTCGAGTCAAGGTACATGGGGGAAAGCTGAGAGAGTACAATGTGCTCCAGCATTTTAGCAAGGGTAGGAAGTAGAGAAATAGGGTGGTAGTTGCAAATACGGGAGGGGTCACCACCTTTTGGAAGGGGGATGACAGTAGCATGTTTCCAAGTGTCAGGGATGGGGGCCAGGGAAAAGGAAAGATCGAGGAGGGATGTGATAGGTACAGCTATGACTGTGGAAGATAGATGGAGAAGTTTTGGATCCAGCCCATCAGAACTCGAGCCCTTGAGGGGGTTTAGAGCTAGGAGGGACTTGAGAGTGTCAGCAGGAGAAATAGGAAAGGAGAAAGGGGAAGATGCACTGGGCAGTTGGGGGGTGAGGGGGGATACAGGAGAGAAGGGAGGCAGAGCAGGAGGTGAAGAAAGCACTGAATTCAGAGGCAACAGATAAAGGGTCAGATATGGTGACATCACCAACCTTGAGAATCAAAGTACTGTATAGTGAGTACAGTGGAGCCAGCCATTATGCAGTACAATACTGCAACATACTGCAATAGAGATAACACAGTATACCAGGCAAATTCAGTAGTAGTTAGTCACTTTTGTCATGCAGTAACAACATACTGCAATGCATCCTGGCTGGTTCCATTGTACACATGACCACTAATGCCCATGTGCAGTGATAACCCTGGTCATAAATTCAAAACAAATTAATGACTAATAATCATAGGTAGAAATGAGCAAAGAAAAGTGTGACCCACTGGGAATTGAACCCAGATCCCTTGTAATACCATTCCAGTGCCTAATAAGTAATCTACGGAAGTGCCAGCCAGGATGCAATGCAGTATCTTGCAGTACTGCTGCAAAATGCTGCAATATGCTGCAGGGAACAGTGTAAATCAATGGCAATTAAGCCTTTCTGTCCTGTGGTATTTTGTGTCATGTCATTTACTGCAGGGTATTGCATTGCATCTTGACTGGCTCCACTTTACATGTGTATACAATAAACAGACCATATAAAACAAAAACAAGCACAAGATGAATCATCCACAATGTTTGTCAGAAAATGATACTTACTTTGTGATTACATGCTGCTTGCAGTATGGTTGGAAAATTATTCCAACGTCTGGGACTAAATTAAAAAAAAGCTCTTTGGCCCAAAAGGTGACATTGGTCAGTACACGTCAAGTTCCTTGCACTGGTTTTAAGTGACAGTAACCTAGTAATTATAGGTATTTTATCAATAAAACAACCCAAGAAGACAGCTCTAGGATTCATAAGAGAAACCCAGCCTAACTCTGCATATAGATTACAGTGATGAGTTTGATAGTAAGCCAGTTCAGCAAAATGACTAATGCTATTATAAACAGTGTTTAATCAAACAATCTCGGTATTTGCAATATTAAAAGAAATATGGGTATCATGGTCTAGGGATAAGGGTAAAATCCATTTATCAATGACTAATCTGTTTCCGGTTGTTATACAATGTTAAGCAATTTATTAAGAAACAAGTTTAGATCCCACAAAGGAGATCTGCTCACAATGGGGCCTATGCATGAAAATGGAATGGGTACATGCGAGATGCACATACCCAACCCCCGTAACTCACACCATCAGACAGGTGTGTGGTGGCTGGCACTCCCTAATGCTGGCCAGCTGTCTGTGGCCCAACCCCCCGGTGCTCAGCTGCAGGGGTCTGGAGCACAGCTGCATGGGAGTGGATTGCAAGGCACAGACTGGCATCCAATCAGATGCCCATTATTGTTCCCATAGTGGATCCCCTGCTACACATGAACAGGAGATTTTGAGTAGGCACAGGTCCTCAAATTGTAAATATATGGGCAAGAGCCTGACTGGTTGCTCCCAGCCCTACCATGTGGCTAGGAGGGCTGCAGCATCATGGTGGAGGGATTCCTTGTCCTGCTGGTGCTGGCAGGTGTCATTGGTGGGGGTGTTATGGCAGAGTCCCTGCTGCCATAGTCTGTGGCACCTGTGCCATGCACTCTGTGCTTTAGTGAATGGCACAGAGTGGGGCATGCCCCGTTGCACCCCTGGACCACCTGTGGCACGTAGCTGTGTGGGTGGCTGGGGGACTGAGTGAACATTGGGCTCACACACCCGCTATGAATGCTGCCAGGGGCCCGCTGGACCCCTGTTGCATGTCATTCAGACTTGGGGTTGCCTATGCATCTCAGATATGTGCCAGATAGGAAATCCACCCTATTGTGCATAGGGCCCAATGACACAGTTGTTCAAAGCTCTTTGGAAGCCTGCAAAATATACTGTAAGAAAAAAGCCTGGGAAGCTGACCACACAGAACCCATTGTCATAGAGGCATAGGTCAGGAAGAACAAGTAGATCAGGAGAAATTATAAAATGCACAAATAGCATTTTATTATTGTCAATAATAAAAAAATGGAAACTGTACAGTATAGCTCTTCTTAAAGGCAGTACAAACAAAATAGCTTCTATCTGGGTTTCCCTCTCAACTGACATCTCAATTTATCTAAACAAAACATTGCTCTCTTCATAAAAGAACTATTTTCTGGCAGTTTAAACTGCATCCTGTTGCTGTAAATTACATCTCCTGCTTTTCACAAAATGTCTTAAAAGTTTACCACTTTCCTTCCTGTGACCAGCCTGAAGAGTGCATCTAGTTTTAACAGGTGCAACAAAATTGAACAGGATATCCCAGAGTTATTTTCCTGCTGACAATTCTGTAAACAAGCTTGTGGAGGTCACAAGCATCTCAAGGTCAAACCCTGTATTACATATTGTTATCTTTTTAAGAAACCCAAATAGCTTTCTGCAATGATTTCAAGCAATATGATTATACACATTTACAAACCATGGGATCCCAGTTTCACATAAAGATTCAAATGTATGCTTTAAACAACAGAGAAGCAAGGGGAGAAATAAAGAATAGAAACAGCAAGTGAAAGGAGAAATATAACAAGAGGTTGTGGGACCATCGGAGTGGCCAGTTCCTAGGTGCCACAAGAAAAATTTGATTGCACAATCAGACATGCAGAACAAAGGCAAGTGGCAAAATAGGAGAGGACAAAGTAGATCCTTGCTCTCAACTCTCTCTTCATAACAAATGGGACAGGGTATTACAACCCTGTCACAGCCACATACCAATAATCACTGGCAAGCCTTCAAAGAAGGAAAGTTTCAAAGAAGAAGCAACCCAAGATAGTAGATGATAAAATTCCAGACCTATATCACAGTGAACGGGAGATAAGGACTTAACCTCCAGAAAAAGGAAAGGTTCTTCTACTGAAAAAAAAATAGGCTTTCTTAGTCAAAGGTAACAACACATTTATAGGACTTCCATCACCTCACCAATGATATGAAGACTCTAAAAAACAAGTCCTGCAGGAACCAAGACTTCAGGTACAGAGAATGGAGGTTTGGGTTTGTCACTGGCTCTTTTGACCTAACAGAATGTCCTGCCTAAGAAGAAGGGTAAGAAGAAAATAGATGCTCCATCTCAGGATATCTGGGTACCAGGAATTTCTCACCCAATATAAGGCAAGCAGAACTGGGTACCAGGAATTTCTCACCCAATATAAGGCAAGCAGAACCATCTTAGGTCTATTTCTGGCAGAGATTTAGGAGGACCTTAATGACAAGATGGAACAGCAGGAAGGTAAATAGTAGTTAGTCACTTCAGCTGATGCCCAGAGCCTCTACGTGAACAGTCCTTCTTTCCAAAGGGCAAGCTATTTTTCAAGGATATGGAGAAGTCTGTGTAAGGAATTGCCCATATTTTAAATGTGGATATTAATATATCCCGGTACACAGATCTCTCTGGATTATTGCTCTTACTGTAAATGAATGAGGCTGTGTATCAGGCAGTTATGTAACCCTGTCAAATGAGTGACGGCCTGATGTGTGCACACCGAAAATGCTGGTTATCATACCTCAAAAGCTGGGCCTTGTGGATGTGCCATGGGGAAACACCAGTTCCTTTGAATACATCCTGGGAGAGGGTGCAGGCTGTGGGATTCTCCTCGTCTACCGTCCACCAGGTGACGGCGGAGTATTCCTGCAGGAGATAGCAGACTTCATCATCGACCTGGTGCTGAGGTTTCCCAGACTGATACTTCTGGGCAACTTCAATGCCTGGGTCGACGATGAACTCTCTCATTTTGGTCAAAATCTCCTCCAGCTGATGAACATGCTGGGCCTGACACAGGTTGTTACCTCCTCTACCCATATAAGGGGTCATTCATTGGATCTGATCTTTCTCATGGGTATGGAGATCACTGATTTGGGGTGGAACCTGTCAGTTGGTCTGACCATTACACCATAAGGTTCAGCTTCAGGCCCTCTAATAGGTCTGCCTCACGGAGATGGTTCAGTACCGCTTCTTTTAAGGGTGTGTTAAATCTAATACCTAATGGCGGTACTGGATCTATCGAGTTTGTTGGGTGAATGCATGAGTCCAGATGATCTTGTATTAGCCTATAATAAGGCTGTGGAGATGCTCTGGACAAAATTGCTCCTATTCATATTCGGCCTCTCACCTCCGTCCAAGGAGCCTGTGGTTTGATGGCTCCTTGAAGGAGTTAAGGCGAGTTGGCCGAAGGCTGGAGAGAGCCTGGCGGAAATCAGGCCTTGATGCCGACAGGCTTAGATTGATGGCACATTATGTTAGCTATCAATCATAAATCACTCGTAAGAAGGCAGAATTCCTGTCCAGAGAGATTTCTGCTGCACAAAATCGACCGGCTCAGCTTTTCCAGACTGTGGACAGACTCGGCAATCCAGTCTGTCTTCAACCCAGAGAAGCATTTTCTCAGCTAAGATGCGAGGAGTTTGCTTTTTTTTTTGCGGATAAGGTTGCCGACATCAGGTCCGGCATCGGCCTGACCTCTCCTATGGAGGAGTGCAGTGGTCGACTAGAAGTGGCTTGTCCTAGGTCTGTCTGGTTAGATTTTCACCGGCCGGAATTTGTGGACATTGTGAAGATCATCCAAACAATGCGACCAACTAGTTGTAGTTTGGATCCGGGTCCTACACCGCTCTTAGTAGGTTGTGTAGACGCCATCTACCCAATCCTTGCAGACATTGTCTGGAAATCTTTGGAGAGGGGGGGTTTTCCTGACCCTCTTAAGGAGGCGGTAGTTCGACCACTCCTTAAAAATCCTCCTTGGATCCAGATTGTCTAGCTAACTACCGGCCCATTCCTAACCTGCCATTTGTTGGTAAGGTTATTGAAAAGCAGTTGCGTTGCAATTGGATGATCACCTTATATCTCACAATGTCTATGATACTCTCCAGTCTGGTTTCAGGAAAAGGCATAGTACAGAGACTGCCCTTGTCCGGGTATTGAGCGACCTCCTTATGGCCAGAGATTGAAAGGCGCGTACCATTCTGTTCCTTCTCGATCTATCTGCTGCATTTGACACTGTAGACCATGGAGTGCTATTGGAGCGCCTGCGGGTCTTCTGTGGGCTGTCTGGTACAGTCCTCGAATGGTTTCGTTCTTGCCTCACAGGCAGGTTTCAGAGAGTTGTCACTGGAATTTATTCCTCTGGCACTCACTTCCTGTCTTGTGGGGAACCACAGGGCTCCATCTTAGCCCCCATGTTGTTTGCAGCGTACATGCTGCCATTGGGAGAAATCATCAGGCGATACAGTCTAGGTTTTCACTGCTGTGCAGATGATACTCAGCTGTATCTGTCTTTTCTCCCCAGTCAGGGTGATGCACTCTCCGTACTTAACAACTGCCTCGATGAGATCAGACTTTGGATGAGTTCGAGCTGGTTGAGACTCAATCCGGACAAGACTGAGGTATTGGTGGTGGATCCAGGTCGTCCGAGATGGGTGTGGAGCTGGACAGCCATCAGGTTTATTACTTGGTGTGTACTGCTCTCACCTCTGAACAGGTGGAATCTGGGTGTTATCTTTGATGATGGTCTGACCCTGAAATCTCAGGTGTCAGCTGTTGTCAAATCCTCTTTTTACCATCTGAGGAATATCGCCCGGGTGAAACATCTGATTCCCCCGGGTGACCTTCCAACATTGGTCCACACTTTTGTCACTACTCGTCTCGACTACTGCAATTCCCTCTACCTAGGGCTACCTGGGGTTGATATCCACCGCTTCAGCTAGTGCAGAATGCGGCAGCCAGGCTTTTGACTGGGACTTCGAGAACCAGTCATATTATGCCTGTGCTCCGTGAACTGCACTGGCTGCCTGTATGGTGGTGGATCACCTTTAAGGTTGGTTTACTAACCTTTAAAGCTCTACATGATCAGGGACCCGGTTACCTGAAAGATCTCCTGATTCCCTACTGCCCCCTCCGTCCTCTCCATTCCGCCAACGAGGGATTGCTGGAGATTCCCAGGGTCCGATTGAAGTCATCAGGATTTTGTGCCTTTGCTTTTTCGGCACCTACCCTGTGGAATTCTCTACCTCGCTGGTTGAGAGAATGCCCAACCGTCGATAATTTCAAGGTCACCTTAAAAACATATTTGTTCGAATTAGCATACCCTTGTTAGTTTGTTGCTGACTTTTAAATGACTTTTAAATGTTGGATTTTATTAAATTTTAATGCCTGTACAGCGCCTTGATTCTGAAAGGTGCTTTATAAATAAAATTGAATTGAATTGAATTAAAGAGAATCAATACCCAGGAGGCCTTCCCATCCCATCCCATTTGTTCACATAGAACAAGGCTGTAGGGCTATTCTTTTTTTTTTTGTACAGTTTATTTCTGCACCCTCCTGAGGGGAACTCTCTCCAGTGACTGCTTACTCTAGGCTCTACCTCCTGCTGTGAGGCTCTCCTTACTCCTCAACCGACCCGGCAAAACCCTCGGATCTGAACCCCCATGGGGAGGGGACGCCCTATCCATCTAGGACACTCTATCTCAAGTCTAGAGTGTCAGGCTGGGGTGGGCAGAGACAGGAGAGGAGAGGAGAGCGACCAGCCTTGGGAGTGTGGAACGGAGAGCAGCGCCTTCACCTATCCGCAAGAGAAGGGGATTTTTTCGTATTTTGTGGTCCCCGAGAAGCCCAGATGTGCAACGGTGGCTGGGCACTATGTGCCACAGCCTGCCAAGCTCCTCCCCTGCTGAATGTGCACCAACTATGTCTGCTTCAATGTCTGCTTCACCCAACAGCCACAGGTGCCGCTGCAGAGCAATGCATCCCCGGAACCCTCCCCAAGGAAGGGAGAACAGTCCTCCGGACGCTCGATCCATCCCTCCCCTGCTGACCCCCGGCACCCTGGATCATTCTTGAACCTGAGTCATCGGCGTGGCATGAGGTATGGCATCCAGCACCTCAATCCTCAGTGCCACCGGGCCGGCTGTAGGGCTATTCATGCTCACCTGAACTGCCCTATCACAATTTATTACAGCAAATGCTCTTAAGAGTGAAAAATGTATCTCTGAGCTCTGACATGTCAACATGTAGCTTGGACTTCAGAGAATGCTATCATCCATGCCGTATCCCATGATGTATTCACACTCCGAGGAAAGTATTACAGGTAGGTGGAGGAAGTTGGGTGGGATTAAAAGGCCTTTTTTCAGCATATAAAGGTTTTTCTCCCAACTAGGCCCACAACTCCTTTCTCTGGACCTTGGGCAACCCCGTGGTCCCATCCACCATAAACCTCAGAACCTCAGCACTGCTGCCAAATCCCATGGTTCTTCTTTTTGTGGCTTGGGTCTTCACAGCGGGTGGGGGGGCATCCATCCCCCAGTGACTCAAATCAGGATTCAGCAGCAGGTGGTGTGCTTCTTGAGGTGAGACTGGAGTGTACCCATGTTGGTCATTCTCAATCCATAAGTTTATTTATATCAATGAAAAGGAAGGACCACTGAGCTGAAACTCAGTTAGGCAGCAAGATGATGTCAGAGTTCAGAACCAGGTTGGACTACTATTGTATAAATGAGGGCATATCAGGATGTTCTCTTGTGTACAGGGTGAGCTTAAAATGGGCCATTGGCCTAACTAGCTCGTAATCAGCTTATGTAACCTATATAATGGTGTCTTGATCACAATGAGTACATGATTACAATGCACACACGTTAGGTTGTATTATGTAAATAAATCCATGCAGAGTTATTTAGAATAATATTACAAATCATAGATCTACAGGTAAAAATGTATAGTTTGAGATAACGTATGTGCCTTTTACACAGGTATAATACATATAATAATCACAAAGATGGTAATATTTTTGTATATACTTATAATGAAGACTGAGCTGGGCTATTTTTCTTTGCTTTTTTCTTCTACCAGTTTGTGGGTGGAGCCTGGTAGTGGCTGCAATCAATCCTGCATGTGAACAAATGACATCCTGTACGGAGCATGCTGCCCGACCCTCCTCTGGTGTCACTGTGGCACTGGAATCCAGTGAAAGCCCTCACTGGCTGGTAGTACTGCAACATGGCAGTGCCTCTTCCGCACCCTCCACCCCAGCCAGTTCTAGATTCTGCTCCCAATCCCAGGTAATGAGCATGGCAGTGCTCCCTGCCATTCAGGCCCATGGATGAAGGGGACTTTTAACCAGAAAGTCCCTAAATTTTTTCCTCTAATGGAAAACTTTCATCAGTTTACAAGATTAACAAAATCTCTTTCTGGATGACCCTGTCCACCTGAAAAGATGTTTAGAATGAAATCCTGTCATGTAACCTCCGAATGGGCAGGCACACCTTTGCCTCAAGTAAATCTATTTCCAAAAATAAAATTTAAAAAATAGTGGTTTTCGTTGGAGTTAACTAGAATATCTATAGATTCTCAAGAACAGACACATGAAAAAATCTGCATGTCCTGGTTTAGGATGTGTAGGCCTTCCTCTTCTAAGCCAGTTGTTAAGGTAGGGGTAAACCACTTACTGGCATGTGAAGGAGTGCAACTACAACCACCATGTATTTTTAACAAAGCTTAATGCAGACAAAATGTCAATAAGAAGGTCCATACATTGGTGAGCAGAAACCCCAACAGAGACTTGGACGAATCTGTGGTGAGATTCTCTAACACTAATTTGGAAATATGCATCCTTGGGGTCTAGGGAGCAAAACCAACTGCCCTTTTCCAAGAACAGAAAATGTTCTGCAGTGAGACCACCCTGAACTATTATTTTGTGTCAGTCCTCCCCAAATACATACACACACACACACACACACACACACACACACACACACACACACACACACACAGTAAACTCCACAGACAACTAAAGAAACTGGAAAGTGACTGCCAGTCAGAGAAACAACTCGCTAAACTGGGCGTGCCCAGTGCTGGATGTAAAAAGTAACGACTTTCCAAAGACCATTCCACTCCCTCAGTTGCTGGGAAAGGATTTCTAATCTCCTTATGTAAGGAGTTGTGAAGTCGAGGTGTTGAGGTGAGTTGTGTTTACCACAAAAGTCATCTCTTCAGCAGACTGCCAGAAACTATGTTTGCTCACTGAAAAGGTTCCTGGGAAACTGGACAGCGGTCTTAGAATGCTTTACTTTTTAATGTACTGTTCAGTTATATACCTGAAAAAAGAGAGGTCTTCAATAGGTCTACAACTTTCTGCAGCACATCAGTAGACAAACTACTGTTGTGGAATCCAGGCACACATGATCTCTTAATCCTTAGGCTACCAACAGAATTAGACCGTATAGGAATTCTGGACTGATACATCAGTCTGCAGCGCAGCAAGGGTTAAATAGCAACTGACACATTTGGAGCAGGAAACTCTCACTAAGGAGCTGCCTGCCCAAGGAGCTAAACTAGATCTGAATTACATTTTTTACTACAGTCCTTAAATAGTGACTTACATTTAACAGCTCTGCTCATAACTTTTGAGAACGAGATTTTTTAATAAAAAATCAAAAAAAGACCAGACTCTCCCCTCTGTTTCAGTGCTGACAGACTGTGATGCGAGTGCTTACAGGGTGGCGGCGATCAGCTTGTTTTCCTTCTGGGTGCAATTTTGCGATGGGGTGAATTGTCATATTTGGCAGCTTTTTTAAAATTTTGTTTTTCTTTTATGCATCAGGAAACTGCTTCCAGAGGCTATTGGCCCATGTATAATAACTGGATCCGTGATCGTGTGGAGGTGAGAGCCGGTGATTTTCTGAAGACAGAGTTCCTTCTGTGGGCTGTGAAATGGTGCGATTAAGTTGTTCAGGTGCCTGCCGAATTCCGCTGCTCCGTGTTGCTGCTCCTGAAGCTTACTACTTGTTTAAAATTTGCTGATCAGACACGGGGGTTTTTATTCTTTTGTTTTAGCCTGGATTCTGCTTGTGAGGGAGTGGTGGGATGATGGGAGCATTCCAATGCACTGTAGGTATGTGCCATGGGGGGAGACGGAGGTTTACTGGAGATTTAAGATGGCGGTTTTGGATGGCAAGTACTGGTGTTGGATGGATTTTGGACATGCGGCTGACAGGCACCTTTGCCATGGGTATATCGTAGGATTTACCATGGCAGAAAGGTGCCAGCCACCCAACCAGAGTACAGGATTTGAAGTTCATTTTTATGTCCATAGTATAATCTTTGTTAAACTGTCATGTGCAGCCTTATCACCATGGGGTATGAAGTAGTTACATTATCTGTCAACATTCCATCCACTGGCACTGCTGAATGACAGTAAGGAACCATTCTGAGCCAGCAGTCGCAGGCAGATGGCAGATACTTTATTACAAATCTCCCTCTTGATGAGAAAAGCATTAAAAAGATACACTTTTAATACTTTTTAAATATTTTTTTCATAATAGCATTTAGGCACCCCCAGGGGTTAGATTCAATAGAGAATAATGGCTATGCAACTGTGTATTATGGATTTTTCCACAGACTCGAGGTGTGTGACGACCCATAAACCTTGAGAGTGAAACTTGAGAGGTTTATGAGGTTATCACACACCAAGGGTGTGTAAAAAATATCCGTATCACCACAGCTGCATCGCCTTTATTTTTTATAATTATTGGTGCAGGGAGTTTTCTTCTTTAAAAACGTCAGAGATGCCAAAGTTAATTGAGCACTGCAGAGAGAGAGAGAGAGAGAGAGACACACACACACACACACACTTTTTCTCTGTCAATCTGTCTCTTCCTCTGCAGTACAATCATTGATTTCTTTTTGGTTTTTAAGTTAGTCTGTGGAACCGCACATAGTGAACCAGTGAACCGTGGCCCATTCACAATCTCAGTCGCTATGTCCCGAAGTCCTGCCCAAAGTGTTTCAATAGCAGGATCAACCAGATATTTTTTACTTGAAAAGGCTGAAGTAACCAGATAAATACTGTAAAAAATAAATAAGTTGCTGTGCTGAATGTGAGAGGCAAAGGAGCATCATGGATCCTTGGTATCAAGAAACAGAGCTGCCATGTTTGTTGATGGGGTTTGGCCCACCCGCACACGGTTCTACCATGCCACTGTGACATCCCCCACAGTGATATCCCCACAGCGATGGACCATGCAGACATCCCCGACATTGACGCATCCTGACACCGACTGACAACACAGAGACACCGACTCGCCACACTTGAGTGCAGCAATGCCCCCCCCCCACCCCCTCACTTTAGATATATAGCTTCACGTCGACAGACAGTGGAATTAGATGCCCAACCCCCCGTCACTGTAAAGTCCATTGCCATGAAATCCCATCACCACAATGTCCGTCACTGTCGGGTTTTTGCTGCGGAAGTGTTGCTGTCTCATCGTTATACGCCCGCACACACAGTAACAGTCAATCAGGTGGCGCACTACAAATGACTGATGCTCAAGGACACTGCCACTGAAAGTTTTTAGAATGCTGTTGTAATAGTTTTCCAATTATTATGGCATTTGAAAGAAGCTTGTTAACTGTGTGATAAACAGGGTCACCAGTAATTATTATTCAGTTAATCACCCCTACGGACACTGAGACACTTGACTGCACCTTGTGTCAAAATTGCACTCATAGGGGTTAATTAAAAGATTGTTAATGTAACCCCTGGTTATGCTACAATACTAAGGACAACCCAGCTGAGATTTGATTTATTTACAATAGGGTCTTGCTTCAACTTAATTTTACAACTGACAAGACAAAAAGAACAGTTAGGTTAAGTGATCTGCTTTAAGTTACACAGTGAGAATGTGGCTCTGTTTTTTAACATTTTAGTAAGGTTCTCTGCGGTCACAGTTTTCTATTTTTCCACTGCACAGTACTGCCTCCAATATTCTTATCAAATCTTTTGTGTTTTAGAAGTCCACACTCTTTCCTGCCTTTTTGCCGATTCCAACCATCGAAACTCACTAGAGTTGCACTTTGACCTCCAACAAAGAGAATGCCTGCCTTTGCACCCAGTACCAGTGTAATTCTACACCCAGCCAAGTGTGGGTGATTGACTGCTGGGTAGATCACACCTGCTTTCCATGGGAGTTGTGTCTCAACTGTATAACATGCCAGGCTCCCTATCAGTCCATGGATTGAACACCCACATCCACTTACAAACCTGGGTCTCTCGGGGGGCGCTATGCAGCCCGAGCTGAGAAGTCACGCTACACCTCAGCTTTGTGACTAAATAAATTTCAACCTTTTAAAAATACATTATTTACCTTGCTGAATTGAAAGTTCTTTAAATAACTTGAGAGCTGAAATAGTGGAGAATAAGATGGGGAAGACACATAGAAATCTGCAGATGGGAGAAGGCAAAAAAGATGGAGGAAGAGGAGCACTTCTAGGCCAAACACTCTATCAATGCAGGAAGGAGCAAGTGCAGGAGATGAGCCGATAGAGACACTCTAATCTTTGGGCCAGAGAATGTAACAGCTCCTGGCTTCGTCAACGTCCAGTAATTTAAAGCTGGATATAATGGCAGGTAGAATTGCCATGGTAGAAAAAGCAGTGGATGTGCTGTAAAGTGAAATGGATGAAACAAAATGACATGCCACTATATGCCAAAGCACAACTTTACAGACGGCCAAGGAACATCAGCATATCAACAACAGGCTTGAAATCCTTGAAAATCAGGTTAGAAGCCAGAACCCGAGAATCATAGGCATGCCAGAAGGCTGTGAGGCAGACTTCACATGACTCTTCATTAAGGACTGGCCAGTAGACCAGTTCCACTCACATTTGCCTGATGAGGATTTCTTCATAATTAAAGCCTATCGTCTGCCTCATCGCTCCAAGCCGCCAGCTGAATTACCAAGGACTTTGATGGTGGTACTGGATAATATGGCAATGAGAGGCCGTCTGTTAAATTTGGCAAAAAGATACGGGGCCATTAACATTTGAAAGTGCCTCAGTACATCTGTTTCCTGACATTTCCTATGCCACTCGGCTTAGGAAAAAAAAATTGATGGCGTCAGAGCACAGCTTAGAGATATGGACATACCGCACACAATACAGTTTCCTGCAAAACTAAGAGTTACTCAGGACAGTAAAATATATATTTTTCCAGATCCATCTGACATGGCGAAATGGGCAGCGAAGATGGTGGCCCCCATGAAAGACACAAGGGAACCGACATTAGAAGAAGGAGAGGAAGCTACCTGAAAAACTGTTTGGCTGCATCAAACTTTATGCCACTGTTCTGCCGCTGGGACATAACTATTATAAGCAAAGTTAATATCTGGGAGACGTTTTCTCCACTATTCTCCAAGTTATAATTTTTTATTACAATTCATTGGATAGAAGAACTTTTTAGCTCCCCATAAAAGATTGAAAGTTGCAGGCTGCTGCTTTAGAGGGGTAAGTGAATTTTCCTTGTGGAATAATAAGGGAGCCTTATGTTGAGAGTTCATCCTATTTTAGGGACCATACCCTCTATTTGAAGCAGTATTAAATGGGTCAGAGGTAACTGTTGTACTCCCTGCACAAGGGGATATAGTTAGTACACTTCAGTAAGTTCTGACTTAGAGCTAGTTCAGTCATATTTGCTGAGACTGTATTTGATAACTGCATAAATTTTAATGTTAGTAGTTCATAGAGGAATTTCCATGACACCAAATAACCCTTTCGGGTATAGGCAAGGCCCCTGGAATTCTGCGGTTCTGCGGTAGTGGAATTTGCCGTAGAATTTGCATCATGACGCAGAATATATATAGTGCCGCAGAATTCATTGTTTTTGATGAATTTTCATATAAATATACTGTTTTTCCATAGTGTCAGGCTTTCTTTCCCACCTCGTTTATCCTGAAGCCCGTCCTCTATGCTCAGCATATGATGTCATTGATGACATCACATCATATTTAGCCAATGACAGGACTGGATTCTGCCAGAGAAATGAATAAATCGTGCCGCAGAAATCAGAAAATGCTGCCGCAGAAGTCAATGAGCTCTGCTGCAGAAATCAGAAAATTCTGCGGCAGAACACCAGAGGCCCTGGGTATAGGGAATTTGGTACACATGTTGAGCATCTGAATAATAGACAAAGGTCATAGGCTCTTGGGTTCTTCATACACAGCATTTTTGAAGTATGCAATTGTGGTAATACATTTTGTTTGCCCTCCTTTATAGGAAATAAGCAAGGGATACAAGCTCCTGTATAAACTGTAAGGTTTCTTGTAATAAGAGTATCACACATGCTGCTCCTTGCATGGGATAATTGTATGGACAATGTATTTTACAAAATGAATAATATATAAGTATAAAAAAAAAAACTGTGTCACTCAGGTTGGGTAAGTAGGTAGGTAATATATTTATTTGGCCTCCTCTTATGACTCAGGACACCAAACCATTAGTAGCCAAAACCTTAAATACATAAAATCCACAAATTAACAATAAATGCATAAAAATATTATGCTAACAGAATGCTTTGCCACTGGCAGTATTAAAGTTGAGGGGAAGGCAGCACCAAAAGACTATTTCCTTGCTTCCGCTTTGAAGCAGCTTTTTTCTAGTGCGCATTCTGAAACATGATGCAAAAGGGTTCCAGAGAACCGAAGTGACCATCTGAATGTCATATCCCCCCGCACCCCATGTTCAAATGCAAACGGGGTACAGTTTATGGTATAGAGCACTGCTGCTATGTCAATGGACTGACATACCATATCCTTTTATAGAGGTTTTTCAGTTTTTTGGCAAAAATTCACAGATGTCATTAGGAAGCAAAAATTCACAGTTTGCATTAGTAGAACTTTGATATGAACATATGAAAGCACCAGCAGAAAAAGGCCCATAGGTCTGTCAAGTCTGCCCGAGTGTGCATCTCACAATTTACTACTCATGCAGCTGCTCCCCCCTCCCATTCCCTTTTCATCATCCCTTCCCCCTGGGCTATACCCACCTTTGTCCTTATCTGTACTTACCCTCCCATTGACTCTGCCCCATCCCCTTTTGAAACTGTCCATTGTCTTCAGTGCGATCAACTCCTCTGACTATGCATTCCACTCAGCCACCACCCTCTCTGTGAAGTAGTGCCTCCTCATCTTCCTCCTGAATCTACCCCCTACCAACTTCAGACAGTGCCCCCTCGTGACCTTTCCTCCCTTTAAATGGAACAATCCTCCTGGTTTGACCCTGTTTATGCTTTTTAAGTATTTAAAGGTCTCTGTCATGTCCCACCTCTCCCTTCTGTCCTCTAGGGAATACATGTTGAGCTCCCTCAATCTCTCCTCACAGGATTTATGCCATAGACATAGGATCACATAATAAGGCCATTTCTGTTTCCCTAGATGTCGTTGCTCTTGTCCGAGTTCGTCCTCTCTCCCTTTGTCCTCGGTCCCCCTGGTTTGATGGGACCTTAAGGGAGATGCAGCAACTAGGATGAAGGTTAGAGCATTGCTGGAAGAGATCCGCCCTGGATGCCGACCACCCTAGATTGATGGGACATTATCAAGCCTATCAATCAGCAATCACCGGTAAGAAGGCAGAGTTCCTGTCCAGGGAGATTGCGGCCACTCAGATATGACCAGCTCAGCTTTTTCGAACCGTGGACAGATTGTGCAACCTGGCCTGTCTACAGGTTTGAAAAGCCTTTTTACAAGTGGAATGCAATGAGCTTGCTCAATTTTTTGCAGCTAAGGTGGCTGACATCAGGGCCGAGCTCCAACCAGCACACTTGCTGGGTGTTGCTTTGGACCAGCATTTGGTTGCTGCTCCTCATTTTTCCTGGAGTTCCTTCGACCAACCGGAGTTCATGAATGTCATGCGGTTTATCCAGGGTATGCACCCTATGTGCTGTAGTTTGGACTCAGGACCAACTACCCTGATTATGGGTTGTATTGACATCATTGGTCCGGTCCTAGCATGGACACTTTGGTGCTCCTTGGAAACAGGTGAGTTTCCTAGCTGCCTGAAGGAGGCGGTGGTGACACCCCTCCTGAAGAAAGCTTCTTTGGACCCAGACTGCCATGCGAACTACAGACCAATCTCAAACCTTCCTTTGATAGGGAAGGTGATTGAGAAAGTAGTGGCTGTACAACTGGAGAACCATTTGACCATCCATGACATCTCTGAACCTCTCCAATCTGATTTTCAAAAGAGGCACAGCACTGAGACGGCACTGGTTCGGGTGCTCACTGCTCTCCCAATGGCAAGAGATCAGAAGAACCACTCCATCTTGGTTCTTCTTGATCTCTCATCAGCATTTGACACTGTGGACCATGGGGATTTGGTTCATCTGTGGCCTGTCAGGTACAGTCCTCAGGTGGTTTACATCTTTCCTCACCGGAAGAACTCAGAGGGTGGGTTCCTCTGACCCAGTTCCTCTGTCATGTGGGGTGCCTCAGGGGTTGGTGTTGTCCCCCATGTTGTTCGCAGTGTATATGCTACCCCTTGGAGACATTGTAAGATGGGATGGGCTGAGGTTTCACTGCTACGCTGATGATACCCAGCTCTACCTTTCTTTTGCACCTGACCAGGATAGAGCTTTCTCAGTATTTAATAACTGACTCACTGAAATCCAGGACTGGATGAATTTGAGCTGGTTGAGGTTGAACTCGGAAAAGACTGAGGTGCTGGTTGTGGACTCGGGGCGCTGGATGGGGGGGGGGTGGAAGTAGATTCACCCTAGGGACTCTTCCTTGGGGGCTTATTACTCCCAACCTCTGAACAGGTGCGAAACCTGGGGGTAATTTTTGATGAAGGGCTGATTCTGCATTCGCAGATGTCAGCTGTCATCAAATCCTCTTATTAGCATCTGAGAAATACCTCCAGCGTTAAGCATCTTGTTCCATCTGGCGATCTCCCCACGTTGGTCCATGCCTTTGTGTCCTCGCACCTTGATTATTGCAATTCCTTCTACCTAGGGCTACCTGGGGTGGATATCCATTGCTTGCAGCTGGTGCAGAGCACAGCAGCCCAGTTACTGACAGGAACCTCTCGGTCCTGTCATATTTCCCTGGTGCTGTGCGAACTGCACTGGCTGCTGGTACAGTGGCGGATCACCTTCGAAGTCGGACTTCTAATTTATAAAGCCCTACACGGACTGGGCCTGAACTACCTGAAAGAGCTCCGGTTCCTTACTGCCCTGGGCGATCGCTCCGCATGGCTGATGAGGGGTTGCAAGAGATTCCAAGGATTTGCTTAAAATCTTTAGGGGTCTGGGCATTTATGCATGTGGCCCCTACACTTTGGAATTCTCTACCCCGTCTGCTATGGGAGTGCATGACCATGGAGGGATTTATACAGGCGTTTAAAACATATTTGTGGAAAAAAGCATTTGGCAGCTGACTTAAATTAGGATATAATCTGTATTATCTCTATTTTTTATCATTTATAATGTGTGTATTTTATGATTCATTCTGTTTTAACTGTTTGTTAGGTGCCTTGGTTGTGGAAATATGCCATAAAAATAAAGAATTATTATTATTATCATCCTTGTCACCCAACGCTGCACCTCCTCCAGTAGTCTTATGTCCTTTCTTTAGGTAAGGGCACCAGTACTCCAAGTGCATCCTCACTAGAGATCTGCACAAGGGCAGGATGACCTCCTCTCTTCTTGAGGTGATGCCCTGGCAATACACCCCAACATCAGATTGGCCCTTGCTGCTGTCCTCCGGCATTGTGCTGATATCCTCATGTCCCCTGTGACTAGTACCCTCAGGCCCTTCTCTTCCTCTGAAATGGATATTTCACCCCAGCCAATAGCCGGTCCTGGGGTTTCTGGTTCTGAGGTGCATGACCTTGCACTTCTTAACATTAAACCCCAATCTCCACACATCTGACCAGTGCTCAAGTTTTGCTAGATCCTTGCTGAGATCCTTTCTCCCTTCCTCACTGTCTACCACTGCACATAACTTTGTGTTGTTGGCAAACAGGCTGATCTTACTCTTGATCCCTTCTGCAATGTCTCCTATAAAGAAGCTGAACAGAACAGGGCCTAGCAACGAACCCTGTGGTGCCCTGCAAGTCATGGGTCTTAGCTTGGAGGTCTCACCTCTTACATCTACCCTCTACTGTCTATTCTACAGCCAGCTCATACGCCACCCCACTAGTTTCTCCCCTGCCCCCAGGTTCCTTAGCTTGCCAAATACCTTCCATGTAGCACCAAGTCGAAGGCCTTGCTGAAATCCAGATACAGAACATCCACTGCATGGCTCCCATCAACCGACCTTGTGACCCAATCAAATAAGTCAGGTTAGTCAGACATGATCTTCCCGAGACAAACCCATACTGTCTTTTGATCTGGAGGCCATTACTATCCAGGAAGGTTATCAACCTCTTCTTTAGAATGGTCTCTATTAGCTTCCCCACTACGGAAGTCAACCTAACCAGTCTATAATCACTCGGTTCATCCCTGTTAGACAAGATTCCTCAAAAATTTTAATTTCTGAACCTTTCATCATTTATTACGGAAGACATTTTCATTAAATAGGATCTTATTCCTTAGACATCATGTGTTCTTATTGCTAAATTCTGCCATGAAGTTAACATTCCAAGCTTACGACATCACATCCAACTCCATGGAAATTATTCTAATGTCACAAGTAAAGAATTAGGATTTCAGACCCTGAACAGCAGCAGGGAAGGATGATGTCTCAGGGACAAAGCTCCTGGTTACATGTGACTATCTTTAGTATTAAAGAACAGAATGGCCTGATATTCAATTTTTGGGGGGAATGCTAATGGATTTGAGTCCTGTTCATGTCAGCAGCAACTGTTTTACTGGAAATTGACAAATCATTTCTAAGAGCAACTGACACTTTCTGGAAAATGCTGGAAACAATATCGAGGCAAACTTGTGTTTACAGTTCATATAGTTAACGTATGTTTTGTACTCCCTCATTAAATATTACGAAGGCCATCTGCATGGAAACAGGATCTTTTTCCTTCAGATTTCACCTGCTTTTTGGGGCATATGCACAAAGGCACATACCCAGTTCGAATCAGGCCATGCTCCTGAACATGCATGCATCACTTGCTATTCACTATCCCCATCCACCCATCTATGACTTCTGTCCACCAGTGCATAGAGGTGTGGCAGGGACAGGGGGCGGCATGCGGGTGGAGTGGAGCATGCCGGTGGTCATCCAATCAAATGCCAGTCTCGTTGCAGACTGGATCCCCTACTTTGTGCAGAGCAGGGGATTGTAGGTATGGCAGTACTGATGGGGTCCCATACAATAAGAAAAGGTGTGGGCTGGTGCCCCCCCACAACGTGTCGGGAGGGCTAGGGCTACAGGATAGAGGCAACCACTTAGCCCACAATACTGCCATCCGCCGGCTGGAAGGGATGTGCAGTGGCTATGGCAGGGTGCTTGTGGGTGTATATTTGGCCCCCTCCCCTGGCACTTCATGCCTTCATGCATGACACTGAATCTGTCCCCACCCATGAGTTACTCCCCCCCCAGACCAGGCATGTAGCGCTAATCATGTCTGTGAGCTCAGGCATGTAAGGAGTGTGTGCCACTTTCATGCATTCTTCTGGTGTTTGGCTGGAACACCCACTGAGCAGCACTGCAGTTTAGTAATGCATATGCACT
This sequence comes from Neoceratodus forsteri, assembly GCA_016271365.2. NCBI lineage: Eukaryota > Metazoa > Chordata > Ceratodontiformes > Ceratodontidae > Neoceratodus > Neoceratodus forsteri. The sequence goes on along the minus strand of CM028131.1, from coordinate 352,506,295 downwards.
GCATATGTGCAGTGGCTAGGCATTGTGCATTGGGTCCCATTATGTGTGTTTACATGTAAAGTCCAAATCCATGTTTAAGGCATTGTAAGCAGCCTCTGCGCAAATCATCATGATGTCACAAGTAAAAGATTCATCTGACATGCAGACAAGCAGAAGGAACAGATGGAATCCACAGGGCAATGAACCTGTTTTCAATTAAATATCCTTACTGGAGAACTGTCTTGAACTTGAAAGCCTGTATTTTATACAGAAGCTGTCTCACATATTGGTTCTCATTCTGTTATTCGCCCATCTCTTCAGGCCTTTTTTTACACTATGTGGGTGTTTCTGATTTATACAGTGCATTCATGTTCTGCTGGAGAACCCTGTAGTTCAAGCTGACTTACAAAATGAGTATAGAAACTTCCATTTTCTGATTGGTCAGAAGCCACCCCCAGCCTTGGGTTTACAGAGTACAAACTTTGCGGGTAGTACTTTTCTGGCAATCAGGATGCAGTCCACCCCATAAATCTATGCCTCCCAGAAACATTCAAAATAATATTTCTGGTAGCAATGTTAGTTAAGTTAGCCATTACTTGCACTTACATTTAAAATGCAATTTTTACATTACCTATCACTCCCCACTCCCACACCACACCACACCAAACAGTAAATACATTTAAACAAAACTATGTAACTCCAACATCTGACCTTTTCCCCTTGCCTCTTAGCTTCCTGTAGGACTTTAATCCCTGATAGCAGGGTGGATAACTTGTAATGTTGATCATGACTGCAGCCACACACTTCTCCATGCTGCACTCCCCCTGCCCACCTGGCCATTCACTTGCTGCTACCAACCCCCACCAACCATAAGACAGCTACACAGAGCAAATGTTTTCCTAATAAAAAATTAAAAAAACATGCCTGGTCGAGCTGCTGTGCCTGCTGGCACCAGTGGTTTCACAGATTTAAACAGAATCACATGGCAACTATCTTTCAGCTTTTCACACACCAAAAAACTGTGATCAAAAAAGTGCATCTCACTCATGTATTATCACCACTTAATGCAGAGCCGTTGGACGCCAAGACATGCTCCTCTTGTGGCTTTTGGTAAGACTACTCTTTTACTTCTACATACTGAAAAAAAACAATTATGGGGTGGGGGCTGGGGCAAACACACACACACACACACACACATACCCTGCACTCCATAGTGGCACTCGGTGGTCACTGCAGTGGTATTGCAGGACACAGCCATAACAGAGGAAATAAACTACTTTCTGTCAAACACTGTATTAGAACATATTTTACAACAGTTTAATAATCTTTTAAAATTGTTTTCATTTTCCTATTTTTATCTTACTTGTCAGACCCATTTTATAAGTGCAATAAGTTACTAAAGGTGTGGGGTCTATGTCTGATAAATGCACTGTGCAGGCGTTGAAGGTACTCAATACAAGCACCTCATGCCTCTCTATGCACCATAAGTCATGTGTTTATCAGACAACAACCCAAACCTCGCTGTGGCTTATTGCTTAGCTAAACTACCTCATACAGCTCAAAAATGATAATTACTACCTGTGTATAAATCAGAAACTTCCACTGAGTTTTTCAAAAGGCCAATAACGATGGAACAATATAGAATGGGATCTAATATATAAAAAAAAACAGCTTCTATAGGAAGACATTATTTACAGGTTTAATGCAGTGCTCCTTTAATAATAAATATGAGTAGAATAACCACACATTAACAATAAGCAGTATGTTGTCTAAATAAACATTTTTTTTTTATTTATTTTTTCTGCGGATATCAGTAGATTGTTTTGGCCAAGTTAATAAGTTAAAAGCTGGAGGTATTTCTGCCAATGGGCTCTTATCTAGAATACCAAAGAATTCAGAAGATCCTTCCACTAGGGATTCTTTAAATCTCTAACTTTAAAGTAAGGTCCTCTGGATGTGAAAGTCTTGAAATGTGGTGGGATGTCCATAACAAAACCCTAAGTACTACCAATGCAGGCTGAAGCTCAGTGTCCCACATTGGAGGTTTTTCCCTAGATAATTTAGATCCAGTCTTGCTATAGATCCTCACTCCCTATATTTGTTTTACAACTTCTGGAATCTGAAACTACTGTGCTACACATCGTAGCATCTGATTAACACCCCCAATGCATCTGAATGAGAGGGCTGAATGAGATATGCCCTACCGGAATCAACCCCCCTTGTAAAAGGAATAGAGATGCGGGACAAGTATCAGAGAACAGAGCTGATGGTTCAAGGCAAAGACTTTCTAAATTTAGTTGAGGCCTAAGGAGGTTTTTTTAGTATAGGAAAGGCGGAAACAAAGTTACTGTAGATGTTAAAGCTTACCCACTCAATCACATCTTCCTCAAATAGACCTGATGCACTTTGTTTCTTTACAGATGTTGTAGGATTGGCATTTTACAGTGACTGCACAGACAAAGTAAACAGCCTTTTTGGCCGTCAGCAACAGGCATACATTTAGAATAAGAGCCCATTGCACAACGTATGTTGGGATACACACAATTTGGCATATCCCAGCTTCAGAGCACTGCACTGGATGGCATCCAAAACCTCTGCCCACTGCGGTCTGTGAGTGTGGAGCTTCTCATGGGGGCATGTATGGGCATAGTGGGTGCAGCTGTGCAGGACACTGGCCATCCAACTGGATGACTAGGACCCCCCCCGGGGAGTCAAGGGCTCCCTTACTGACTGGCTCCTGAGCAACAGACCTGATAAAATCATCCAAACTGGCACACTCCCGGATGCGATCTCTGATCACTCTCCCATATACTGCATTTGGGGATCCACCGCCCCAAAAATCCCCTGTAGAGTGATTCAGATGAGGGACTACTCCCTGTTTATCCTTCACGACTTCCTGGATGACCTCCCCCGTGCCAACTGGTCCAGGGTACTTAGCTCTAATGACCCTGCTATAGCTTTGGACAACTTCCTGGAGATTCTCACCCCTCTGCAAGACAGACATGATCCCCTCACGAAGAGGAGGATACAGGGCATGGCCACAAAGTGGCTCCATGGTGGTCTTCTAGCTCTCATGAAGCAGAGGGACAAGTGCTGGTTCAAGCTCAAAAATACCAGCGACACCCATGACCTCCTTGAATACTGTCAGCTCAGAAACTCCTGCAAGGCCACCATTCGGGTCGCCAAGAGCGAGTTCTGCAAATCTGCCATACTCAACTCGGCCTACAACCCCAGGCGCTTCTGGCAAAACATTAAGAACATGGTCGGAGAATCCGCCTCTAACTCTGGCACCGATATGATTGTTGAGGGGGCCAACTGCAATAACCCCCTGACCATAGCCTCAGCGTTCAACGGCCTGTTCTCCACTTTGCCGGCCACTCCCACCCTTCCACTCTCCACCCCTGAACCTCCGGGCACCCTCCACTCGGCCCCCATTTTACCTAAAGCAAATCTCTGTTAGGGAGACTCAAGCTCTGCTTGCTGGTCTCTCACACCACACCGGGAGGGTTACTGATAATCTAGAGCCAAAGTTCCTCTGTCTGGGGCGCCCTCTTGCCCTGCTGATTACCCACATCTTGAACTCTTCCTCACCTCGGGATCTTACCTGATGTGGAAGGTGGCCAAGGTGGTCCCGGTGTTTAAGCATGGTGATCCCAAGGAGATAAACAACTACCGCCCCATTGCCATACTCTCTGCCACTAGCAAGCTACTCGAAAAGGCTATAGCCACTCAAATCTCCCATTACCTTCAGGAGCACGCGGTTCTCTCCCCCACGCAGCATGGGTTCAGGAAGGGGCACAGTTCAGCCACTGCTATCGCTGTTGTCACCTCAGGGATCAGATCTGCTACCGACCTTGGCAAACTGACTGGAGCCATCTTCGTCGACCTCTCTAAGGCCTTCGATCACATCGACCACAGCCTCCTTCAAACCACTCTGCTCTCACATGGCTTCTCCCTGAGCCCTTGCCTGGTTCTCCAGCTACCTTGGGGGTAGACTACAATACACCTGCTACAACCGTGCCCTATCGGACCTTTCACCTGTCAGTTGCGGTGTCCCTCAAGGTTCCGTCCTTGGTCCGATACTGTTCTCCCTCTACATCAATGAACTCCCCTGCATTGCTACCTCAGGGTCCACCACACTCTATGCGGATGACTTGGTACTCCTGTCTAGCTCACAGGACATCTCAACCATTAATGCCCAACTCAACTCCGACTTTGGGCGTGTCCAAAACTGGCTCATGGGTCACAAGCTCACGGTAAACCTAAACAAGACCCACGCCATGTTATTTGGGTCGGTGGCCAAAACTGCGTCATGCCCCTCTCCCCTTGCCATTCTCGGGGGGAAATGGCTCCCTCCTGCCTGTCTTAAAATCCACCAGGTATCTTGGGGTTACCCTTGATCCTCAGCCTGATCTTGCGGAGCATCTCCGGAACATTTGCAAATCCTCTAACAGCAAGCTCGGCTTAGCCTACAGGGCCAAGGAATGCCTCACTCCGGCCGCCCGGCTTGCCATTGCTAGGGGATCCTCCTACCCACGCTCTGCTATGGGCTGGTTGCCTTCGCACTGGTCCCGAGTGGCCACCTTGTGAAATGGGATACGGCCTATAACAACATATGTCGGTTCGCCCTCGCTGCACCCCGCCTTATGCATCGGTGTGACCTCTATGCCCAACTGGGGTGGCTTCCCCCCGAGAAACACCATGCCTTTGTCCTCGGCAATATGATCGACAACATTGTCCGTACTGCCTGCCCCCCTGCTCTTGCCCTTCCCTTCAAGCATTGCTCCTCGACCTATCAGCTTAGATCCAGTTCGGCTCAGGTCTGCCTGATCCCGAGGACCCGCTCCCTAACCGGTGATCAGGCCTTCTTTGCCTACGCTCCGAGACTCTGGAACTCCTTTCCCGCCTTAGTCCGGGCAGCCCCTTCCCACCCGGCTTCAAAACGTCCCTCTGGAAGTTCCTCAAGGCTGCCTCCACCTGTCTTTGTGCCCACTAGTTGCTGGGTGACTGTCTTTGTGCCCACTAGTTGCTGGGTGACTCTCCCCACACACTCCTCCCACATACTGAACTTCGGCCTCCGACCTCCTCCCTTATCACCTCCCTCCTCCTCCCTCAGGCGCCCCTTGCCCTATTCCCTTTAGCCCCTCCGCTGCCTTGCACCCAATTTACCCCTTTGTCTCTCCCTGCAGCACTTAGACTAACCCTCAACCCCTACCCTCTGCGAGGGGCCCCATCACCTGACTTACCCATTAGCTCCCTCCCTTGTGGCACTTAACGAACCTTCTACTCCCTTGCCCCGCCCTCTGGGGTCTGCAACTGTTGGGCTGCTCTCTCCCTGCAGGCCTAACCAATCATATTGCGGTGGTCCTCCTGCCGCCCCTTCCCTTCCCTGTACTCACCAGCTCCCTTGCTGACCTACCCCTGCCCACTCTCCCCCCTCGCCTACTCTCCTGACCACCACCTCGACTCTGCTCTGCCTGCCCCCTTCCCTGTTTACCTGTCAATCTTCCCCTGCTCCCATCTGTGGACTCCCACCTTCCCACTCGCACGGACCAGATGCACCAGTTGCCATATACTCTCTACTTTTTTCCAGTCAAGTTGTTGTTGTACTCAAGTCTTTACTCTGTACCTCGGCCCCGCCCTGCGTGGGGGTTTGCATGCCACCTTGACAGTGTACTATGTTCTCTGTATTGTAATATTTCGCTGGCTCACCTGTTTAATGGGCTTGTTTTCTACCATGTCTATGTACCATGTTTTCTGTATTGCGCTTGTTTGCTGCCTTGACTCTGTACCTCGTTTTCTGTATTGTAACCTCCCGGGTCGCACCTGAAAATAGGCATTTGTTGTCTAGTGTGCCTACCTGGTTAACAAAAACAAATAAATAAATAATACAGTAGTTCCTGGCTCCAGATGGAGCAGTGGACCATGGGATATGGCAGTCATCCAAGGGCTACAATATTATCTTTCAGAACACTATTCCCTTTCCAAATAAATTGGCCTATGCTGGAATGGCCCATAGACCTCTTAAGCTACACAGAGTTCTTGGAGCAGGTGGGGGGGCTGATCTGACCCCAAGAGATGTCCTGCAGCCGGGTGAAGGGGCATGTAAGCACTATGGCAGCCACTTGGACCATGCAGCCTGGCTTCCTCTGTCAGGATTTCTGGATTTAGCATTTGCACACTGCTGTGCCTGCCTCTGACTCGGTCACTCAAATAGATGCACAGTTGGCATGGGATTAGGTGCAGTGGTGTTGCACGTCCAGGACACGGGATGCATGGAGGTCACTACCAGCCCACATAAGCATTCCTCCGTGGGTGCACAATCCTTTTGAAATCAGGCACTTGGTCTGAAAAGGGATGAAGCCCAGACTGGTGTTCCTCTTAAGGGAAATAGCCATAACAGGTGCAGAAGGAAAACAAACACTTTTTTATTTATATTTTTTAATTTATTAAGATCTTGGATTACAGTTCCTTTGAGCTGGGAGCTCTTTTACAAAGGTTCCACGTCAGAGAAACACAGTATACACACATTGGTAACTAAATAGGACATAGTGGTATTATACATTTTAACAAACTTACAGATGACACAAGAGATGTGCTAACAATGAGACAAAAAAAATTTGAACAAAGCAGTTAAGTACATTTAGTCGACAAGACAATCAGCCAAGATGGCTTTGTTCAATAGTAGGGTGGTAGGAGGAAGGGATATGATGGCATGGGGGACCGGGAGGTGGAGGAAGTGGGGGGTGTAGGAGGTGGGGTAAGGGCAAGGTGGGAAGGGGAAGAGAGAATAACTAAGGCAGGCAGGCTAATGCTCAGTGCAGTGATGGACTGGTGGGGTTTACTCTGGAAATCTTAGAAAAGATTAAAAGGATAAAACAAATCTAATATGAAGTAAACTGGAAGCAGCTGGAGAACCAAAGAATTTAATTTACTTTGAAAAAAAAAAGACTTAAAATAAATGTTTTTCTAAGGCAGAAAACATAGAAAAAAACAAGATCTAATGGTTGGAATGGACTGGTTATAAGGTATGGGGCACATACAAAATATAGAACATTTAGAGGACTTTCACATGCTGGGACATACTTCAAGAATATGGTCTGTTCATGAAACCATGTTAACAGACTTACATTTCTAATAAAATAGAAAATTAGAACAATTTCTACCGTCATAGTGGGGAGGGCATTCTGCTCAAAACATCAAGGTTCTCTATTTCTTAAGGCTAGCTCATTGTCAATGTACCTACCTCTTTTCTTCGCCTAACAAACACTTCTCCTACTACCCTCCCATCTGTCTGCACACCCTACTCTTCTTGCCCATTATCAAGATGATATCATATTGTTTGTGATGTAGCTTTGCTTGAATATTTATGTGCAAGAAATCTGAGAATAAACTAACCTTGTCAGTCTAAAGAGCACAATATGCACTATTGTTATTAAAAACATGAACATGTATACACCTGCTTAAAGGGCGCTTTGCTATATGGACTTATTTTCAAGGCTTGAAAACTATCTGTATACCTCAAAAGCCAAGAAAATAAATCTGTCATGTAAGTGGCAGATTAAGATGGAATATTTTCTTCAGAGCAGGGCTCTTAATGTGTAAGAAGATTGGAAAGTAACTTACCATTACTTACTATAACTCCAGATGTTCAAGAATATTTTCCTCACAGAGACACTCTCTTTGGTCTTAAGGCTAAAGGCAATAGGACCCTGCAGAATTTGGGCAGGCACTTACCATGTGTATGTAAATGACAATGAGTATAGAGCCACACAAATTGATAGCATGAACAGCGGTGCTGGCCCCACTAACCTCAAGTTCCTATATACACGAAGAGAGAGAAAGAAAAAAAAACTAACCAAAGCAGTTTTTAAAAAGAGATGCTTAGAAAAGTTAAAAAAACAAAAGGTCTGAGCAATGGAATGCTTCTAAAAAATAATCCCAATACCTACAAGAAGTAGAACCACAATGGTGATAAGGATATCTAGAAAGGGTTCCTTAGTGGAAAAACAGCCAATCCTGAAAGGGATGAAAGTTGAGAATTGCTTAACAGAACCTGAAAAGATAAAAGAAAAAGAAATCTGAATCTAGATTTCCATCACACAGAAGTGATGAGAGGATTCTAAGAGATTTAACAAATATTCCAACATTTCAGCATGGGCCTGGAATGGCTAAAGCCAAGGACTGAAAAATTAGCTTGGCAGAAGACATAAGAAAGATGTTAAAGTCATCTCAAGAAGAGTTCACAGATGAAGGAAAAAATGTCTGGTAGATACATTTTTAAATTGTATTTATTTATATACCACAAAAGGCTAGTTATTAAAACAATAGGTCATAATGACAAGCCCAAAGCTTAATGAAGCATTTTAGAGTTAGTGCCCTGTTCACTGTAGCTGTAGAAAATAGGCATCCAGAGCACTCCACACCCAAGCATAGTGATCCCACTTTCCAGCAGAGTGAGGTGACAAGCAGTTAAAGAGCTGCTGATGCCTTCAGGAGAACTTTAACAAAACATAATATTTAGACACAGTTCAGTTTGTATTTCACATTAGTTCTGTATTTCTCCTCCTCTCCATTATTTATTACTGATGTAGTTTGTATGAAAAAAGGATCCTTGCTCCTGAACAGTTCATCTATTCCTGTTGCTTTCTCCTTACCTGAAGTCATAATGCACCGCTTATGAAATCACAGTTACTCCCATGGCAACAGATTGTTATGTCTCAACAGAGGATTGTGATATGAAGTAGGAAGTAAGTTATAGAGGCATATGAACTCTGAGGTATAGAGATCATGCATTCATGCACATTTTCTTAGTAATAAGTAATATGCAGGAGAAATCTATAGGACATATATGGAATGCAAGCTGAATTGTACCTAAATATTGTGTTTTTCGAAGTTTTCTTTGAGGTGTCAGCAGCTCTTTAAGGGGCTCCACTGATTAATCTGCCTACTCTGTTTTCAAGACAAGAATAGGTTATATCACAGGAAAGTCCCAACTATGACTTAGCCCTACATAAGAAGAGGGGGCGGTGGGTGGATGAGTGAGTGTGAGTCTATGGAGAAGATATTCTTAAAGATCTGCAGTTACAGCAAGTAACTCCCCTATCTTCAAGAATCAATCTTCTCAACAGAGAACCATTCTGTGGACTGGACTAGCTTGCTGTCCTTTAAGAGGGAGGTATACAATCTCAATGGAGAAGGTCTGAGTCCTTCCACCCTTGGCAAATAAAAAATGAGGATGGGGTACCAGGTGTTTCCACCTCACTGGCTTATTTGGTGAGTGCAGACAATCTTGGAGGACTAGAGAAGAGCTGGCCTGGCAGCTCCCACACCACCATTGCAGAAAAAAGGGACTGCCCACTCTGAAAGCATTATTAAGACCAGTGGCAGTAGACTGCACTTAGATGGGATGGGCATAGAAAAGAAATACATCTGAGGTAAATGTCAGGTATTACCGAATAGTAGGCCACTTCAGAGGCACTGATGGATGCCCTTCTCTGGTGCCTTGCTGCCTCCATTTCCTAGCAGCTATGCAAAGGTATATAGTAGCTTGGAGAGAAAAGTACACACCTGATACACAGGTAGCACTGAAGTGAGAAGTGTATGTGCCATACAGACAAACTACACAAGAACCATCTACCACAACAGGTGAATCTGACAGGATGCCCACAGGGATCAGAAAAAGCACACAGGTGAAACCACACTCACAGAATGAGCGGGTACTGAAACAGAACACTTATAGCACAAAAAGCAGCATTCAAACAAATAAGAAGTACAAGTAAAACACTTACATAATCAAGCCATCCAGAGTGAAAAATCAAAGCCGATCTGCAGCACTAACCCCAGCACTTCGTGTCATTACTGTGCCGCTTCATCAGGGGGCCAAAGAGCATAGAACGTGCCTCACATATAGTAATGAGCATTTCTGCACCACAACTGTGCTATTCTTTAAGTACATTTTGGGGGCTAACAATCTTTCTGAGTTCTTGAGCCCAGTGGAAACAAAGTGATACACCATCCCCACAGGGGAAAAGACACTGGAAGGAGCACAACAAACAGGCACACAAAGGCTTATAAGACCCTTTGGAACAGGGGGACCTTGGATAAAGATTCTTCCAAAGGGTACTCCACCTTAAAACCTTTCATAAAAAAAAGATAAGAACTCCATGTTGCCAGTGAAGGCTGGCAATAAAGTATTGGCCAACAGGGGATCAGGGATCTCAACTGGAGACAGTGTAACACTCACTGACTGACACAAAAAGGAGCAGAGTAAAAAACAGTGGACAAAAACCTGCGAATTCCTCACGCAAGGCACATGGATGGAGACAAAGATGAGGGCACCCCATAGGGTAGCTTTTCCAAACCATTAGCATACCCTATGCCATGTGAAATGGATCTCAAAATAGAGCACCAAGAACCCAGGTGACAATCCCCAGGAGACAGCCACCTACAGGATAAGAAACCTATAGCAAACAGCACAGGAGATGAAATACAGCATGATGCAGAAGGCCAAAGTTAAAAGTGCAAAAGTTTGTGCAAAAAGACAGTGCACACTGCAAAACAAGTATACGACAAACTAATGAAAGATTGCTTGGGAAATTACAGAAACTTGCAAGAATGGAGTCACAAATTGAGTGAAAATGCAAGACAAAAATGTAGGGTTGCATACAAAAGCAGAAGATGCATAAGAACACTGTAGATTGCATGGAAAAAGCACCAATTGTGTGGTGCTAAGTGCAAATAAATAACATGGGTTTGCATGAGAAAACAGCACAAGATGCACAAAAAAGATTGCACAGTGTGTGAAAAACAAATTGGGGGAATAAGTGGGATTGCATGACAAATACACAGATGTGTAAATAAGCAAGGTAAACTAGAAAGATGCAAACTGCATGAAATAGCATAAAGAGCATAGAAAGGATGCTGGGCACATTGGAAATGAGGACTGCACTTAGGCCAGCACTGATTTTGTTTTCAAGGCTGACACTGATATTGTCGCTGAGGCTGGCAGTGATGGCAGCACCAAGGCTGGCATTGACAATGGCACTGAGGCCAGCAGAAACTCTAGCACTGACTTCTGCACTGAAGCTGGCAGTGATGTTGGTAAAAAGACTGGTACTGACATTGGCACTGAAGCCAGGCTCAACATCAGCACCCAGGTTAGCAGCAACTTCAGCACCCATGCCAGCAGAGATGTTGGCACTGGGGCTTGCACCAAGGTTAGCAGTGATGCCGGACCTGACACCAACACTTAAACCAGAATTGACAGTGGCACCATGGATCCCTACTAAATGGTCTATGCTAATGATAAACCAG
>CM028131.1:352395000-352490000 GCA_016271365.2 Neoceratodus forsteri | reverse complement strand
CACATACAAAAATAACTGTGTTACATTATTGCAATATCTACCCATTAAAACCCTCTAAATACAAGGGTAGGATGGTTTATGCTTGCAATAGAATTGATTATATCAAATATATTTGGTAAGTGGAACTTATGTTTCTAATAGAATGTGATGTTTTTTTCATTGTTTAACTGAGTTAGACTTGGTACTGGACTTTAGGAATAGCAGTTCTTTATTGAGATTTAATTGTTATTTGACTACTAGTGAATTCCTTTAATTAGCTTGATCTTGATGATAAGATGAGATATTGTATCTTTGTATGAATAATAGTGTTACTGTGTTAAGGTATGACTACTACCTGTTTTATTCTGAGTATGGATTCTATATGTATTTATCTATTCTGACACTGTTGCTTTTTTCCCTGCACTTTCTACCCTTACCTTTTTTAAATCACATTCAGGGCATATACACTTTCTCTGGTTGTTCCTTGATGTTTATGGTTCTAAGTCATGTTAATACGTAAGTGCGGGTATCTCTTTAAGACTTTTTTCTGTAAATAGGCACAATAATAACTGTGATTTGATGCTCTGAGGAAGACTGGCTGTAATGTCAGCATACAGCCCAGAATAATGTGGCTTCATGCAGTGTGATCTACGCCCAGAAGATAGAATGGGGTACTGAGAGACATTTATCAGTTCAAATTGTTGACTGCACTGCACTTCTTGTGCTTTGGGAAGGTTTTCAAATGTTTGGAGATGAACAAAGGCATATCTGAATAAAAACTTAACAGTAGGAACCGAAGGAATTTATTTCTTTACAGGTGTGCAAGCTAGGTAGGCAATCACTGTGTAGCAGATTATTCTTGCAGAGTTATGACTTTACAACTATATCATTTTTTTTTTAATCAAGAACATATTCCTGACATCCTTAGGTCCTTCAACTGTGTATTTTTAATTCTCCCAGATTTTTTTAAAACAGTGTTACTACTAATTTAGAACTAATGACTCAAGACAATAAAGATGGCCTCCACTATGACTTTGCCAAAATGGGTGAGTGCCTTAGGAATGCACTAGCAAATGGGCAGGAAGGAGGGGTGGTAGAACAATGGGGAATAATAAAAACTGCCATCACAGAGGTAACAAGCTTTTGTGTGAAGCAAATAAACAAAACAAAATGATGTAAGAAACCATTATGGTTCTCAAAGGAGGTGGCAGTGAAGGTTCAAGAGAAAAAGAAAGCATTCAGAAAGTACAAGGAATCACAGAAGGAGCAGGACAGAGAATTGTATCAGTTAAAGCAAAAGGAAGCTGGGAAGGCAGTCAGAACAGCAAAGGCCTGAACCAAGGAAAAGATAGCCAACTCACTTAAGAAGGGGGATAAAACCTTTTTTAGGTACATCAGGGAGCGAAGGAAGACCAAGGGAGGGATAGTGAGGCTTAATAAAGGGGATGGGGGTGGGCAGAGGGTGACGGTGAAAAGGCAGAGATACTAACCAAATATTTTTGCTCAGTATTTACAAATGAAGAGGCGGAGGTACCTAAACAAACAATAGAAACACTCTGGATACAGAAGTTGATACCAGCCCATTTACAGAAGAAAGGGTTCTGGAAGAACTCTTAAAACTGAAGGTGGACAAAGCAATGGGGCCTGATGGGATTCATCCCAGAATTCTAAAAGAACTAAGGGTAGAACTAGTGACACCACTGACTACCCTCTTTAACAAATCATGAGAGGATGGGGCGGTACCTGAGGACTGGAGGAGGGCAGATGTGATTCCCCTTCACAAAAGTGGGAGCAGGACAGAAGCAGGAAACTACAGATCTGTTAGTTTAACCTCAGTGATAGGGAAAATGATGCAATCACATCTGAAGGAAAGAAATGTCGAGTACCTAGAGGCCAGAGGGGCACAGGACCCAAGGCAGCATGGATTCACAGCAGGAAGGTCATGCCAGACGAATCTAATAGATTTCTTTGACTGGGTGACCAAAGTAGTAGATCAGGGAGGGGCTGTGGACATGGCCTACTTAGACTTTAGCAAGGCATTTGACACAGTTCCACACAAAAGATTAATATACAAGTTAGCCAGCCTGGGAGTGGGTCCCAAGATGATAGCCTGGATAAAGAATTGGCTGGAGAATAGGACACAGAGGGTAATAGTAAATGGAGTCCACTCTGAAGAAAGGGGGTTACTAGTGGGTAATCTTAGGCTCAGTATTAGACTGGTCCCTTCAGTGTCTTTTATAGCCACATTGCAGAGGGACTGGAAGGAAAAGTACATCACTTTGCAGATGGCACAAAGATCTGCAACAGAGTTGATGCACAAGGTGGGGTGGAAAGGATGAGAAGGAACTTGGCAAGGTTAGAGGAATGGTCAAATGTATGGCAGCTTACATTCAATGCTAAGAAGTGCAAGGTAATGTACCTGGGAAACAAAAACCCAGGGGAAGAGTACACAATGGGGGTGAGATACTAACAACAACAAAAATGGAAAGGGACCTGGGGGTAGTCATATCAGATGACTTAAAGGTGGGCAAGCAATGTAAGAGGGCAGTAAGGAGGGCTGGGGGGATACTGGGATGCTTAGGGAGAGGCATCAGCAGTAGAAAATAGGAAGTTGTTATCCCTCTGTACAGACAGCTGGTGAGACCCCATCTGGAGTACTGTGTGCTGTTCTGAGACCCAATCTCCGCAAGGACACAGACAGGATGGAAGCTGTCCAGAGGAGGGCACTAAAATGGGCAGGGTCTGCACTGGAAGACATATGAAGAGAGACTAAAGGAGCTTAATATGTATAGCCTCAAGGAAAGGAGGGAGGGGGGACATGATAGAACTTTTAAGTACTCAAGGGAATCAACAAAGTCCAAGAGGGTAGCATCTTTCAAAAAAGAGGTGTGCAAGAACAAGGCCAATTTGAAGATGGGGGGAGCAGTTCAGGTAATGTAAGGAAGTTACTTTTTCACAGAGAGGTTGTGGATGCATGGAACGGCCTTCCGAGGAGGTTGTGAGTCAAAAACAGTGGTTGAATTCAAGCATGCATGGGACAGTCATAAGGCAATTCTAGGGGGTGGGGGTAGAAAGAAGTAGGCTGCTGGTTAACTAGGATCTGCAGCTTATCCATTAGGTAGGGAAATAGGCAGACTGGGTGGGCCAAGAGGTCCTTATCTGCCATCAAATTCTATGTTTCTATGTTTCACTAGCAATTCTGACAACTTTCCATCACTGAGATTCCATTTTGACTGTACACACAAATGTACTAGGTTAATACTGTAGGGACAGCATATCGGAATGTTTTGTTTGGCAGAAACTGAGTTGGTGTCTCATAAACTGGGTTAGGGAGTGATGAGATGACAGTCTGCAAGGCAAGTGTAATGTTGTAAATAGCAGTTTGCGAGGCAGAAACCATTTCACATGATCGCACAAGTGCAGGTCTGGAGCATACAATACAGAGAGGCAGAAACATGAATACAAGTCCAGCTGGTATACTGCAACCCATGGTGATAGTACCAAAGTAAAGGCTCACAAAAGGAATGTTTTAACAAAGTGAAAAGGGCTGTGGAGTCCAGCAAGCACTGTAGAAGTGGCCTGTCTTTGCAGTATTACATTACTGCATGCAATAGAAGTGCAACCAGGTAGTTTGCTATAGAGCAGTTACATATTTAGGAACACAACTGTATCAGTGCTTCAATGATACATCAGTATTATTGTAGCAGGGGATAATACCAGGATAGCTGCAGATGTTATGCAACATCTCATATTCAGTTAAGTCCAGCAACTACCCATTTCTGCAGCTAAAGGGAGTGAAACACTGAAGGATATGTCATGTGTGCAAGGTCATACAGTGAGTGTGTGGACTGCAGTGCAGTACAAACCTATGATCAAGGCCCCTAGAATTCTGCAGCCACAGAATTTTGTGCAGAACTTGCACTATCGCAGAACTTCTGCGGTGCCGCAGAATTCACTCTTCTTGGTACTTTTTTATTAATATTTCTGTTTATCCATAGAATCTGGTTCCCTTCCCTTCTTTTTATAACCAAAACCCCCATATGCTCAGAATGTGATGTCATTATTGCTGTAACATCTTATATTAGCTAACAAAATGGTTACATTCTGCAACAGATATGAACAGTCACTTATCTACCACAGCTCCCACTGCCAGAGACAGTGGCAAAGCACATCAGGCATGGTGATATTTGTTCAACCTGCACTACAGCCTAATACAATTTTCAGTCTTACATTATTGCACTAGGTCCAGCTTAAACAAAACCTTGTCAATGGCACAGACCTGTTAAGTCCATACCTCACTTTGTACAAACTTATTTGTGCCTTTAAGGTATAGAGATACCATCTAAAATGAATAACTGGTAAAATGAATTTAACTGCCATTTTATAATATAATAAAGTAATTATGCCCAGAAATGAGGAATATAATAATGTGTAGACCTGGTAAAAGAATATACCTGTTAAATAACTGCACTGTACGAATTTTTGCCAGGGTTATTGATTACATATTGTCATTGGTTGATAGAATCACCTAAAAGTTATGGAGAAATGTTGTGTGTAGGGACAGCTGTTGGGCCAAAGGGAAGCATGCTGCATTTCCGTGCGGGCAACTCAGGTTCAGAGATTAGCTCTGGGAGCTGGCTAGGCAGCACAAGGATTGGTGGAACACATCACTGCTCAGAGCCTGGGAAGGTATGGTGCAGTGTTCTGTCACACGGTGGACACATTGTGATGGGCTGGAGAACTCTATCTCACAATCAGTTCACATGCATGTCATGGCCTGATGGTGTTACGTTATGTGTCTGGGGAAGCAGGCTGACATGAAAAATGAGTTTTACAATAACTCCTCTATTCCGTTTATTCCATTTCCAATGGGACCTGTATGAATGAGGATGCAATTTCATGGAAATTAAAAAAAAAAATATATATATATATATATATATATATTTACACACACACACACACACACACACACACACACACACACTATACAGTATCTCTCACTATACACACACACACAAGCACACATATTTTGTATGTATGTTACAGATTGCATATAAATATATAAGTGATACACAGTGGAACCTCATGAGTGGTGTAGAAAGCACATATAAATATATAAGTGATACAGTAGAGACCCTCATTAGTGGGATAGATAGCATGCATACAGAAATACCTTATTATCACATAAGGTCCCCTCTGCACATGTCATTTATGCAATAGGCTAGGACCTTAAGGGAGAGACATTTGTTTTGCTTTTTTAGGCAAAAAAATTATTTCTATAAGTCTGTTATTTTTTGAACTAGTGTTACTGTGCTTTCCACCATCCTGATTGCTATAACCACTGCCATGAAAGTGAAGTCAAGATGACAAGCTGACACTGTGAAGTGGTAGTTTGTTAATGCAGCAGAACTTCCGCAGAAATTACAGACCACCGCCGCAGAAGTTCTGTGGAAAATGGTAGTCTTGCTGCAGAACTTGGTCCCACTGTGCCGCAGAAAAGTAGGGGCCTTGCCTATGATCTTCCTTTTCCAAGCAGGGAATTCCTCCACTTGTCCACTTCAAGTGGGCAGCATGCCCATGCCTACTAAACTGCTGCTTCTACTTTCTACAGTGTGTGCCTATAGTCACTGTGGTGGGGATTGGATCTGTTTGATGAGATGCACATTGAAGTAAATGAGATGTTAAACTGGAGTTAGGGCCTTACATGTACAGTAGAGTCACTGGAAATGTTTAGGCTTTTCTGCAACAGGCAGTGGCATCAGACATGCCGTAGCCCTCTCCCGTTTATCCCTCTTCAATACTACTATGAACAAGTTTTGCAATAACTGACTACTTCCTGAAAGATATATGGCCAGTAAAAGTTCTACAATTGGCTCTTCCTAGTTCTGGCTACTCTCAGATGCTCCTGGTCTCAAGTATACATTTGCATACACAAACACATGCTTGTGCATGGGTTTACACTAGTTTCAAATATGCTGACCTAATGTAAAAGTAATAGGATGGTGACAGCACAAGTGTTATATGGTAAACAGCACAGTACTACACCAATATTTTTAATTGTTCATTGTGGATGTGACAAGCCAGCAGAAACTTTCAAACTTCAAAGTTACATATCTCAGTTCAAGAATGAAATAAAATGAAAAGAAACATAGGTTTACTGATGTTTTTAGCACTTAACTGTATTAGTATAGGAGACAGTATAGCGTAGTGGTTAATGGTGCTGAGTTGCAAACCTTGAGACCTTTGTATGAATCCCATGAGCCACTATGTGTATACTGTGTGACCCTGAGTAAGTCACTTAACTTCCTTGTGCTCCTAAGTCACACCTGGAAACAAGTTCTGGCTTAGTGTGCCTTTTCTGGTTAAACAATTTCCCCTTAGTAAAAAAGATATGAGATTTTTCTTGCCAACAAACAGACACTGCTGCTTTGGTTTGTAAGGGATCCATGAAGAAAGTCATATATCTATAGATAAATACTGTTGTGTGTATATATATATATTATAGGGACACAGTTGTTCCCCTATAGTTAGGGTTGAGTAGCCTGTTTAATGTTAAACCTCAAATTATGCACTTTAATAACTTTGCAACTGATCAATGGATTTACACAAAATATGGCATGTGCTGTTCTGTGAGGTAGCACTCTTGATGTGGCAAGTTTTGATCCAGTCAGGTGTGCGGATTCTGAGATCCAGATAGTGAAAAAAAGTAAAAAGTCACAATTGTTAGCTGTTTTTTTCTCATTGCCTTGCACCCAGAAAGTGTAGAATTTTGTTTTGATTTTTTTATGGTAGAAAGAACTTGGGTAACAGAACTGCCACTCTTAGTTTGGTGCAGAAATATTAAACTATTGCAAAGTTATTAAGTTTTTAAGTTCCCATTATATCCTATGGGAAGTTAATTTTTCAGGTTAGATGTATAAAGTTTGACAAAGGATTTGATCTCTCAAGAAAGGATTTAGTCTCATGAGAGTATTTTCTTTTTCATGAGAACAAAATCCTTTTTTGTGAGAAAAAAATACTTTTTTGCACGACGCCTTCTTGTTTTTCATTTTTTTTATTACAAAAGAAACAAATGAAAACCCACACAAATGAATGTATACAGATACATCAACCCATGTACCTTGGTCATCGGAACTCCATTTGGTGGATTCTGATATTATTTGGTGTAAGACCTACCTTGGAAGTTGCTTTTTTTTACTATTTAAAATCCTATTTTGCACCCGCTTACTTTCTTTTCTGCCAGCCAAATCCTTTTTCGCCATCCAATTACTTTTTCTTGAGCTGGCAATAAAGGATTCAGTTCACGAAAAAGGAATCCCTGTCTCGACTTTTTAGTATAATTCTCTGGAGTATAGTGGCACATTCCACCCTCCGATCGCTGTCCCCACTTTTTAGCATAATTTTCCTGGTGTCTAGTGGCACCCCCACCCTCTGATCACTGCCCCCCTCTTTTTTGTATTACTTTCCCTGGTGGCTAGTGGTACCCCCCCCCCAACCCTCTGACTGCTGGCATTATCTGAAAATAAGGAAACCATTCCTCAAGGTCTTTTTTAATTTTTTTTGTAGCTGTAAAAAAAATCCATTGCCAATCACACCCGCAACCCCCACCTGACCTCCCACTGTGCACCCACCTCCCCAAACCCACTTGACACCCCCACACACTGTCCCAGTTTGAGATCCACTCTCCCGATCAAAGACATGTATTGCTGCTGGAACGGGTGACTGCAATATGAGAAATTAAGGTACATGCCCTTCAATGTATTTCAATGGGGGTTTCAACTTTTATACGTAACTCAGCCGTTTTTTGAGATTCTTACCCCAAATTTTCAATATGGCCTTTTGGGGACCCCACCTCCTGAACAATATGACTTTCATTAGGCAACTCCCATTGGAAAGGTGATTTTGTGGTCAGTGGGAAAAATTACCTTTCCAGTGGGATTTGTGTAACAGCAGTCATATTATTCATGAGGTGGGGTCATAAGAAGGCTATGTTGAAAATCAGGGGGCAACATTTCAATAAATGGCTGCATTATGACTATTCGTTAAAATTTCACTATGGACGCTTGTAACTTTGGACATTTACAATATTTTCAACATAGCCTTCTTATTACCCCACCTCATGTATGTCACAGCTGTCATTTTTCAAATCCTGGCCAAAATGTGTTTTCACACCTGTGGTGCAGAATGGCATTGCAGTTGCTCAGAATTACGTTTTGTTGGGGATTTGAAAGTTTTCTGTACCGGGTTCATGCAGTGAGGTCATAAGAAGGCTATATTGAAAATTTGGGGTTAAAATTCTTAAAAATGGCACAGTTATGACTATTTGTTGCAATTTCGTTATGCGTGCTCATAACTTTGTGAATTTCTCATATTTTGAGCCCAAATCTTCAAAACAGCCTTCTTATTACACCATCTCATGTATGTCACAGCTGTCATTTTACAAATCCTGGCCAAAATGTGTTTTTGTACCTGTGATGCAGAATGGCATTGTGCTTGTGTGCAGTCGAATTTTGACGGGGACTGAAACATTTTCTGCACCGGGTTCATGAGGGGGTTAATAACTTGGCTAGGGTGACAATTTGGTGACTGCTGTCCTTTAACTGGCAGCACAGGGCCCTCGCTTCCACAGCTAGACATGAATACGCATCTATGGAGGGATGGGAGCGCAGGGCCCAGAGGGCCCTGCCCTCCTGTAGGCAAATAAGGATATGATTATATTATCTCAAAAAGTAAAGAAATAAACTGAAAAAACCTTTGTTACTGCATCAGTTAGGGTTAAACTGACAAAAGTAGGGAAATGTGGTGTAGGGTTTCTAACCTAATGCCCCATTCCCCACCCTGCTCAGACCCACAGGTGGGGGGTGTCTGTCTTGGAGCCATCAACCCTAATGCTCACCCCATTCTCCTATGCTTTATCCATGTCATCTTCTTTTCTAATGGAGTGGGGTGAGCATTAGGGTTGATGGCCCCAAAGCAGACTCCCCCCACCTGTGGGTCTTTGCAGGGTGGCAAATGGGGCATTAGGGCTGGAAACCCTAATGCCACATTTCCCTACCTTTGTTGGTTTAACCTTAACTGATGCATTAATGATGTTTTTTGCAATATATATATATATATACACACATATATACTGTATATATACACTGTATAAATGATGATAGACATACAGTGTACAAGACATTCAAGGGAAATTCATGAGGTAAGTATCCACAAGAGTAACATGAAGACTGAGTAGAAATAATTACCTCATTAGTTCTGCTTGCTAGTGTATTTCATGACTATACTACAGGTGTCTACTGTTTATCTTATATAATTTTTGCTTGATACAGTAAATAGTATTAGAAGTAGCAGTCTTTATTTATATGTGATACCCTTCCTCTGAGTCTCAGGGTGCCATTACAAAAAAAAAAGAAAATCACAAGAATCATTAAAATGCACAACAAATTAAAACAATACCCACTAAAATTAAACAGAATATGTAAGAAAACAATAGCAAAATGCTTGTATGGGGATGATGGAAGCAAATTTAATGCCAAAAGCCTGCATAAATAAAATGGTTTTCAGATCATGTTTAAACTCCTCAACCAAGGGGACCTCCTTCAAAATCATGGACAAGGAATTCCAGAGGACCAGAGCTGCTACTTCAAATGCCTGGTCCCCATAACAGTTTATCCTTGCCCTTGGCACTACCAGGAGGCCTTCCTCAGTGGAGCAGAGAGGATGCACAAGTATGTAGGGATGCAGGAGCTCTAACAGCTAGCCCAGGCCCAGCCCGTGTAGGGTCTTAAAAGTCTGCAGACAAAATTTAAAGGAGATACAACACTGCACGGGCAGCTAGTGCAGATCTTTGATAAAGCCTGAGACCAGGTGAAATGACAGAGCTCTATTTTTGTCTGTTACCCTGACCCAGGAGGGTCATGTTTTCCTTGCTTCATTGGAAAAATTGTATTCTAAAGCCAAGAACCAGTGTGGATGTCCATTGCTTATTTTGTGTGTTGGGTGAGTGCCGTGACTTTTCTTGTCTGGACTTTGCAAAGTGTCACTGAACACCCTAGTCACCTTGGTACGGCTCTGCAGTTTCTATTGGTATCTCCAAGAATAAGCCATCTTGGTGACTCCTACACCCTATCAGTCATGAAAGTCATGATTTCCTGCAGAAACACAGTGTTAGTTTTGATCTCAACTGCATATAGAGAGACATGGTAGAAATGAAAGTAACCACTAACTGCTAACTAATTCTATGGGGGAAAGTATCATCCATATAGAAAACTGGGTGCTTCCTGCCCACTGGCACATTGGTTGCGCTACTGCTGAGGATGCTGATGACCTAGGTTTAAAAGCATGCCTGAGACATTGAGGGCAGGCCAGCAGGAGGAGAACTGATCATCCCAAAGGATGCTCTCCTCTGGGGACAGGGACTAGCTAGTCATGACAGTAAACAGTACTGCCACCTGGGTGACCACAGGTGGCAGTGTGCTTGGGCAAGAACAGCTTGCAAGAAGGACACCCAAGAGTGATGTGCACCACAAGATTGCATATGCAAGCTTGCATCATCCTGGAGTCGGCTTCCCATGGGGCTGGCAAAAAGGGAAAAACTGGAGTGCATTATGAGGGGTTAGACCTTTGCAGGCCCCGCAACGGTGGTAAGGCCTTCTCCCCAATGAAGCTAGATCCATTCTGTTGGCAGTGTCAGGGAAGCTTGATGGCCCCTGCCTTGCAGTAAGACACTGGGACTGCAGCTAAGCCCCTGAGAGGTTAGATGGTGAAGCTGGAAGTCAAACCTGAATGAATCAATCTGCACTGAAAGGGGTGAGAAACAGATTAACTGCACACACAAAAAAAAGCTAGACAGGGAGAGGGAGCGAGAAGTAGAAAGATAGCGAATAGATAGACAGATAGATAGATAGATAGATAGATAGATAGATAGATAGATAGATAGATAGACAGACAGACAATCTGTACCAAATAACCCCAAAATGTTTTGCTTGTCATGGATTTAGTCAGAATATCATGATATTCTCACACTAGGTGGAAGACAAAGCAAATACTGTCTTTGTACGTCCTTGAGAATAGAAGCATGACACCATTAAATTCTGTGACTTGATTGTACTCATAGGATTCTGCTTATAAAACTTTAACTGGAACACCCTTGAGACAGCAGAAAATCCAGTAGTTTTACAATACTAATATATACCATTGCATAAATCAAATATGGACTGGAACAAATAAAAACAAGTGCGATATCTACTGCAACCCCAGTAACATAACTCGTTACTTCACCACTCATGATGTCATGGGGCCATGGACCACTTGTAAAATATCAGGCACATTTTTAATAGGTGTATGCCATATAGATATATATTATAGAGGTGCGGTTGCGCCCCTATAGTTAGGGTTGGGTAGACACTTTAATGTTAAACTCGAAATTTTGCACTTTAATAACTTTGCAACCTTCAATGGACTAGTATGCACATTTGCATGCCATGTCACCCAGGGTAGATCTCTGGATGTGACAAGCTATGTTCCAGTCAGATGTGCGGTTTCCTAGTTCCGGAGAGGTGAAAAAAGCATTTTTTTCACTCACTGACTTTACTGGGATTTTTCACTGAATTTGCCTACAGCCCAGATGGTTTGGAATCTTGGTCTGAAATTTTCAGAGCAGAAAGGGACTCGCTACAGTTGTGCCTTTTGTTAGTCTTGTGAAAAAATAATAAGCCATTTGTAAGTTATTGTATTTTAAAAATTTGAAAAAATTGCTTCTGAGCATGCTTAGTAAACAGTAAAATATAGCTGTATGAAATGAAAAAAGAATCCTGTTTCATATGGGAAAATTCCTTTTTCGTTTGCCACCATTTTATTTCTTTTTTCTTTAAATTTTTTTTTCAAAAGCCACAAAAATTACACCTGAGAGAGACCACCACACTTAACTGGCTGATCAGGACCCCTGTAGGCATAATCTGCACTTCAATATTAGACATATGCCCTTGAAATGCAACTTTTTTTTTAATATTATAATTTTTTTCCGTGACTGCATTATATGTAAAAAGAATACTTTTTCGTATCATGAGTCACAAAAAAAAAAAAAATGTTTTATTAAGAGGGAAAGTCAAGTAGATAAACTTGAATGATCCTTGATGAATTGCATATATCCTGTGACTGTGTGACCTGTCTGCTTGCTAGCTTTACTCACCAGCCGCTACTACTGTTCAGGTCCTGGTAAGTGGCAGGGAGGGGGGTGCTGGTGTGGTATTGAGAGGTGAAGGCTGTTGCATATATAAGTGCAGCTGTGATTGTCCCGCCAGATTGCAACAGCTACTGTTACCTGCTGGATGAACTGTTTCTGCCAGAGAGAACAGCACTTTATGATGCATTTATCCTGTGACGGTGTGACCTGTCTGTCCGCTAGCTTTACTCACCAGCCACTATATTGTTCAGGTCCCACCTGATCCCGCTAGGCAGGGATGGCTACCGGATGGTGAAGGCAGTGCTGGTGTAGTATGGAGAAGCACTTGTCTAGCCAGATTCTAACAACTACTAACACCTGCTTCATGAAACTGTTTCTGCCAGAGAGAACAGCGCTTTATGAAGAGCGCCTATCCTGTGACTGGTCCCGGTACATCTTTAAGCTCTGGAATCACAGTCCTGATTGGCATATTCAACATATGCTGTTGTACTGGAGGGCAACAAGGAGCTGGTGCAAGACCGCAAGGATCGGGGAGCACGGGACACTCCAATAGCTACGAGGCACCATGAACTACAGTGGTGTCCACTTCCCATCCTTCTTGTGGTTTAACATATCTCCCCTGAAGTAAGACATCATTCAAAAGTTAATAAGGGTCATAGCAAACCAGGAAGGAGAGAGCACCCCTGAAGCATATAAATCTGTACAGGGGTAGGGATCAGTAATGTGAATTTGTCTTGTGACTGCCAGCAGGTGTTTTACTTGTGGACAATATTCATTGTTCAAATATGGTGTATGTAGTACAACATTCTGACACCCTAATTTGAGTCCATGTGTTGACATAAGAGAAATCATTTTATGTAGCATCTCTATTGTCTACACTGTGATCTACCCCTGTAACAGTCTGTTGTTGGCAGAACCATTAGGGAGGTCATGTTGCGCATCCAAGAACATATTAGAGACATGGCAGACAGGATACTGGATTAGGTGTTCACTTTGACCACTTTCCCAACAGGGATCCTAAGCAACTAAAGATGTGTGCACTGGAGCATGTTCCTGTGATAGAATCTGGTGGGGATATGGTCTAGCTGATCTTACAAAAAGAGTCAAGTAGGATCTTTACCTTGCAGGCTTTACAGCCTAAGGTTCTCAATGAAGAGCTATCTATTTTTCTGTAAACTGCCTTCCCTTGTTAGAAGGAATAAGGCTTGTGTGCATTTACGCTAGTTTCTATTTTTTTGGTACTTTTACCCGCACTGCTTGAATTATGGTTAGCAAAATTCATTCGGTTGTCTTAACTGTATGTTTATTGTCTTATTTTTTTAGGTGCAGATAAAATGGTCCCTCACTGATCAGCGCCCCCACCTCCCACTCAGCACCTACCACCCCACACTCCCCAGTACACTCCCACACACCCTCACTCACCTGAACAGGTCCCAGGTTTGAGATCCACTCTCCGATCGAAGACATCTCTTGCTGCTGGAAACGGAGACTGCAATATTGGAAACTAAGATAAATGTGGTTCAATGTATTTCAATGGTGGTTTCAACTTATATGCATGCCTCAGCTATTTTTGGACATTCTAACACCAACTTTTCAACATGACCTTTTGAGGACCCCAATTCATTAACAATAAATATAACTGTCATTATGCAACTTCCTGCCCCAAAGGTGATTTTGTGGTCATTTTGCGAATTCACCTTTAGGGCAGAATTTGTGTAATGATAGTCATATTGTTCAGGGGGGAGGGGGGTGTCATAAGAGGGCTATGTTCAAAATTTGAGGTCAAAATATGTAAAAATGGCAAAGTTATGACCATTCAATGCAATTTCACTACGTGCACTTGTAACATTGGAAATGTGTTATATTTTGACACCAAATTTTCAACACAGACCCTAACTATACCTGCCCTACCAAACAGGTATAATACTGCATATATCTATCTATCTATATATATATATATATATATATATATATATATATATAGGGTTATATTTGCCTCCCTCCTTCCAAGACTGAAGAACCTTCCCATTATTTACGGACATGTTAAACAAATAAATAAAGGGTCCAGTAAGTT
This sequence comes from Neoceratodus forsteri, assembly GCA_016271365.2. Taxonomy (NCBI): domain Eukaryota; kingdom Metazoa; phylum Chordata; order Ceratodontiformes; family Ceratodontidae; genus Neoceratodus; species Neoceratodus forsteri. The sequence goes on along the minus strand of CM028131.1, from coordinate 352,475,763 downwards.
CTTTTGATACCTCTTTCAAAAACTTGGGGTGACTACAGTCAGGACCTGGAGATGTATTACATTTAATTTTGTTAATGGCCTCTAAAGTGTCCTGTTTGGAGAAGAACAACTTAATATTTGATGTTTGTAATGTATCATGGTGTGTAAAGTCTATAGGATTAAATATACTTGTAAAATGATGATTAAATTTAATAGCCATTTTTTTCACTAGTTATTCATTTGTTGTTTACCTTTAATGGTCCAATTCCTGTACGTGTTTATTTTAATGAAACAATATAATTATAAAATAGTTTTTTATTGTCTTTGATGTCTTTGGCTAAATTTGGTTCCATATTTTGTTTTGATTTTCTAATTATTTTTTTTTTTTGGCAAGTATCTTAAATTTGCCCCAATCAGAAGCCTTTTTGGTCTTACTATATTTGTTATAGGCACGATGTTTCTTTCTTATTACACGCTTTATATCTTTAGACCACCACATGGGGACTCTTTGTTTGTTATTATTATTATATTTTACTCTCTTAGGTACCCAGGTATTTATACAGTAATCTATTTTGGTCTTTATTGTTTCCCACACATGCTCAAAATCAAGATTACCTAGGTCATTTGACCATTCCCACAAAGTCAAGAACTTTTTTATATTTTTATAATTGGCTTTATGATAATTTTTAAACTTACTTATGCTTTTGTTATAGTTTGTTTGTTTTAAGATATCACATACAATCATACTGTGATCACTGTCACCCAATGAGGGTATGATAACAAGAGTGGAGAGAAGGTCAACATTGTTTGTGAAAAGAAGATCAAGTATATTATTATTCCTAGTGGGAATAGTTACTAACTGGTCCAGTCCAAGTTTAAATGTAATTTCTAAAAACTGCCATTCAATAGTACTGTAGGAATCGAGTGTTTCCCAGTTTACATTGGGGAAATAAAAATCACCAAGAACTATTAAGTCTTCTTTCACTTCGATATTATCTAACTGCTTCAAGAAGACTAAGTTATCTTCCTGATTTAAACTGGGTGATCTGTAACAGAGACCTACAGTTAAGGTTTCATAGCATAATTCGATTTTGGCCCAAAGTATCTCAGCTGGAGAGTCCTCATACACTATCTCATGACAATTATATTTATTAGATATGTATAAAGTTAACCCCCCACCTTTAACATTCTGTCTGTTTTTTAAGAAGTTTGTATAACCACTTATATCAGAGTTCCAATCCTTGTCTGTCAGCCATGTTTCGGTAATACAGCAGATGTCAATTTCTTTATTAGAAAGAATATATCTTAATTCATCTAATTTGTTTTTTAGACTACGAGCATTGGTTAGTAGAATTCTTATTCCCTTAACTTTAACTTTGTTAATATGGATATCACTGTGTGCAGTATTTTCCTGATTTAGTAGTTTTTTTTTGATTATTCAATCCAGTTTTCGATATCCTCTTCTTTTTTCTTTCTTAGTTTTGCTTTTTTTTATTGTTTTTGCAATCATGATTATTATTCCACATGTTTTTAACAGACACCATTGTCTGAGCCAATTGTTTGTTTCTTTTAATGTGCAGTTTTGTTTGTATGTTGCTCTAAGGATTGGAAGTATCTCAGAAAATAGAAAGTCGCAGCCCAAATCTACCAACTTGTTTGTTAAGGTGACAAATTCCTGCTTGATTTGGTGAGGATTTTGGTGTAGAACATTATTGGCTCCTGCGTGAATTACAACTAATTTTCTAGAATTTGTTGGGGAAACAATGTCATTAATAATTTTTGTGATATCTGATATTTTGGCACTCCTAAAACATGACAGGGTTCGATGTGTTTTGTCTCTATTGCATATTGCTCGATCAAGTCCTTTAATTATAGAATCACCTAACACATATATTTCAGTTTCTTTAGTCTGAGAACCCTGAAGGTCCATATTTTGCTCTACTTGCTGTGGAATGATAGAAGTAGTATTGAATGTTATTAAGGGTGGGTCTGGGTTAATATTCTGTTTCATGCAGGTAGATTGAATTTTATTATATAGTAGTATAGGTGAGTCTGATGTTATCATTTCCTTAACAGAAGTAGTCATGCCCATTGACTCTTCTTGAGTGATGTCTAAATTTAAGGGGTCAAACGAATTAGTGATTTCAAGGTTGAATTGTTTGGCTTTCCTTCCTTTTTTTTTGATGTTTCAAGTGTTGAACATGATACCAGGCATCCTCAGGGTCAGTGCTTTCTTCTTCTTCCCTTCCCCTTTTTTTGGTTGGGGGAGTATTATTTATAGGCACGAGAACATCAGTACAGGTTTTATTTTTTAGTACAAGCATAATGATAGAGTTAGATTGGTGTGTGTCAGTTTGAAGTCGGACTTGAAAGCGGGATGCCATATCCTTCTGACTTGTCTTGATTTTACTACTCCTTTTATTAAACTGCTCTAATAGGACTGACATTTCATGATTGTCAAGACATTTAGTACATGTGAATAAACTGTCTAATGGATAATCAGCTACTATCATATACATGTTGCATGTTTTACATAATATGGCTTTTTCACCATTTTAATTTGTATGAATGTTTCCATGGTGTTTATCTTACAGTTGTTAAAGTCACAAGCAGAAGCAAGCAAGAAAGAGGAATGTAAAAGAATAATACCAAGTTTGGTGGTTATAATTCTTAGAATACCCAGAAAAAGACTCAACTTCCTGATTCAAGTTAAGGAAACAAAGTTCCAAATTCCAAAAACGAAGTCTGTTGATAGTAATGTATACTGTTTACCAAAGTAATAATTTAGTGTTTAGTTTTAACAAAAAAATGATAACTTTCAAATTACATTCACCATGATAAACAGCATTAAAGATTTAAAGATAGGTACAGACAAACATTATTACTACTTCGCTGTTTCTAACTATGCTTTCATCAACTCTGTGCTCCTAGAAGTGGTAACACAAACAAAGAAAACACAGGCAGAACTCAGTTAAACAGCGTGCGGGTGTTAACTACTTATGGGTATCACCGATTTAGTCACCGAGATTCTATAGGCTTCTCCCTAAGACGAGTGTATAATTAGATTGCTTTATAATGATACACAGAAATGCAGGACAAAATCTTGAGTTTAATTAGAATGGAAGCTGCAGTGATGATATTCTCACTCTGGTGACAGCAGAGTGTGGATAAATGTTGATATCCTCACTCTGCTGATGTCATCAGGCTTTATCCTCACTCTAGTGGAAATAACACAATATATCCTACTGACAAAGCTCTCAGCCCCATGGTATATATATTCATTTCAAAAAACTCTGTTAATGCATCAGTTAGGACTGCCGTGTCTAAAGTAGAGAAATATAGCATTAGGGTTTCCAAGCCTAACACCCCATCCTCCACCCTACACACAGCAACAGGCATTGGGGGTTTGTCTTGGGGTCATCAGCCCTAACACTCACCCCATTCCATAAGTAAATAAGCTGAGATGGGTACAGTATAGCAAAATGGTGTATTTAGGGTGATGACCCCAAGGCACACCCCCTACACCTGTTGCTGTGTGCAGGGTTGGGGATGGGGTGTTAGGCTTGGACATTCTAATGCCACATTTCCTACTTTTCTCATGGCAGCCCTAACTGATGAATTAACAAAGATTTTTGCAATGCATTTCATCACTTTTTCAGATCGTTTATTGTAACCTTATTTGCCAAAGGGCCCTGCACTCCCACCCTCCATAACTGTCCTTATGTTGCTGTGGAAACCAGTGACTGTCCTTATGCATATATGTATGTATGTAGTTGTGGATGCACAGGACCCTATCTAGCACTGTAGCTATCTATCTAACTATCTATCTAATCTGTCTATTTTTATATTTTTCTAAAGTGGACCAGGGTGCACACTCCATACTTGTTTTTCCTCCCCCTCCCATGCAGGTTGCCTGCCCACCTTACCAATGTTTTTTTAAATGGTAAGTGGACCACGGTGTCACTCCCAGTATGCTTCTCTTGCCCCCATCCCTCCAGGTTGTCTGCCCACTTCCTTTAATTTGTTTTTATAGGTGGTGGCTCTGAGGGGCCCACCCCTGGTGCTACTGAACAGCATTCCATCACTGGGATGCCCAATCACCAGTGTCAGCTTTGGTCCCCCTCCAATAAAGAAACCATTCTTCACTGATCTTTTTTTCTAACCTGAAAAAAACCCACTCCATCAGCGATCTGCCCCCACACCCCACCAATGCCACCCCAATCCCCCACTCAGCACATACCACCTCACACAGTCCCACTCACCTGAGCATGTCCCATGATACATAACACAGATCCAGTCTCCAATGAAAGACATGTCTTGCTGCTGGAACTAGCAACTGCAATATGATCAAATAAGGTATGTATGTTATGAATAAAAGCTCAAACCCCACTGAAATACATAAAACCACACATATCTTATTTTCTCATATCACAGTGGCTGGTTCCAGCAGCAAGATGGAGCGCGATGTATGCTGTAGGACATGTTAATGTAGTGAGGATGTGTGGTAGAAGTGGGTGGGAAGTAAGGGGTTGGGGTGGGTGCATAAGATAAGGGTAGATTGCCAAAGGATCATTTCTTTTTTCGGGTTAGGAAATAAAATGATCAATGAAAAATGGTCTTCTTTACTGCAGGGAGGCCATAGCCAACACTGGGGACTGGACACCCCCAGTGTCCGGATGATCTTTGGCAGCACTAGGGTTTGGCTCCCCATTGTCACCAGTTTGCTTTTTTCTAACCTGAAACAAAGAAAACAGTCCATTGGAAACCTGCCCCAACCACCTCACACCACCCTGACCCCCCCACTCAGCACATACCACACACACCGTCACTCAGGGAGGGAAGGGAGGTGGGCAACCTGGAGGGAAGGGGGCAAGAAAAGAGGTACTGGGGTGGGCATCCCAATCCTCTTACTATTTAAAAAGAACAGTGGGGGGTGACCAGGAGAGGAGGGAGGAGAAAGAAGCTGTAATTGGTGTGGAAACCCCAGTCCACTTATGAAATATAGACAGATTTATAGATAGATAGATAGAAAGACAGACATACAGAGATGAGTGTGGGGTCGGTGTGTGTGTGTGTGTGTTGGGGGTCAGATCACTGATGGACCAATTTCCTTTTTTCAGGTTAGAATAAAAAAGATCAATGAGGGACAGTTTTCTTTACTGCAGGGAGACAGAAGCCAACACTGGGGACTGGGCACCCTGGAGTCAAGATGATCTTTGGTGGCACTGGGGGTTAGCAGCCTGGTGCCACCACATATATTAAAGAAGGGGTTGTGGGTGACCTGAAGGGGAAGGGGGCAAGAGAAGTGGAACTTGGGTTGGACACCCCGGTCCACTTACTATTTTTTTTTAAATGACATGGAGGGGAGGGCAACCTGGAGGGGATTGGGAGAAAGAAGCGGTACTGGGTTGGGCACCCTGATCTACTTAACATAAGAAAAAGATAGATAGATAGATGGATAGATAGATAGATAGATAGATAGATAGATAGACAGACAGACAGACAGATAGACAGACAGGCAACTATACAGGCAGACAGATAAAGCAAGAGCCAGACAGAGAGAGCAAGAGAGACAGAAAGATCAGGAGATTGGTGGCTCACTGCTCTAATTGAAGCCGGCAGCATGACTCCAGCAATGGCTTCACATTTCAAGAAAGTAATGCAGTCTCTTTCCAAAAACTTGGGTGAACGCGTCACGTAACAAGATCACATGAGTGAGGGTGTGTGTGGGGTATGGATGCCGAGTGGGTAGTCAGGGTGAAGTGGGGAGGTCTAAGACCATTTTCTTTTTTTCAGCTTAAAAAAAGGATCAATGAGACAGTTTTCTGTACTGTATGGGACAGAAGTTGACACAGGGGATTGGGCACACCAATGTCAGTAGGATTTGCAGCAGCACTGGGGAAGGGCACACTGGTGCCATCTCTTATATTAAAGGAAGGGATGGGCGATCAGGAGGGGCATGAGAAGCAGTAGCAGGGGTGAGCACCCTAGTCTGCTTACTGCTTAAAAAAACATGGGGGATAGATGTAGTATTGGGGTGGGCACCCTGGTCTGCTTAACAAAAATACAAAAGTAAATTTATTAGATACCGGGCAGTTCTTTCATGAGATCTCACAAAAGAACAGTGGTTCTTTTGTATGATGTCACAAAAGAGCTATGAAAAAAACTAAGCACTATGAAAAAACAACCAAGTTCCACCACTTTCCTTTGCAAGTCAACTTTTTTCTGTCTTGAATTCTTTCGTGACATATGAAATAAAATTGGCTCATGAAAGAGGATGGTGACACTTAGTTTTTCTTTCACAGTTCTTTTGGTTCTCAACCTTCTTCTTTCATGAGTCCTTTCATGACTCTTGAAAGAAGGAGGTTGGCTCACAAAAGAACTTGGGGAAAAAAACTAAGTCCCACCATCTTCTTTCGTGAGCTGAGATTCTTCTTTTATAAGCCAAGATTCTTCTTTTGTGAGACTCATGAAAGAAAAATCTTGGCTCATGAAAGAAGAATCGGGACCTCTCACTAAGCCTTCCAGCTATGATTTTAGGGATATCCCAAAACCACATTACGGGGTCTTTTTTAATAAAAACAAATACCAGAATCTAGCTAAATTGGTCCTGTTTAGCTATATTCATGTGTTTGTTGCTCTACAGGGCTCATAAAAGAAGATTCATTTTTCATGAGAAAAAACGAAGTCTGACTTCTTTCATATCAAACATCTATAAATGAAGGATCCTACAGAACATGCTCAGAACAAAAACTCTAAATCCCTATAACTTCGGAACAGATTAATATTTTTTCACCAAGGTAATGAAAGACACCATTCAAGGGCAAGCCCTTTCTATCCTGAACATTTCAGAATAAAATTGCAAACCATCTGGGCTGTAGGTAAAATAAAAAAAAAACAGCAAAAAGCCTGATTCTTCCACTTTTTCCATTATCCATATCATGGAATCTGGACACCCAACCAGCACAAAACTTACTTAATCGAAGATACTTTGGCTCCCAGACTGTGCATGCACACGTACGTGCAATTCTGTTGAATGAGGGTGAAGCTATTAAAGTGCAAAGGTAGGGGTCTGACATTACACACCCTACTCAACCCTAACTATAGGGGCACTACTATGCCCCTATAATATATATATATTGCATGTATGTATTTGTACTGACACAGTAGATACAGTGCTTAACATCTAAAGCAAATCTGTTGCTGTAGCTACTGCATCGTATTTAAAGAAATTAAACACTATTTGCTAAAATAGCCACATATGGAAATATATAACACAATGTGATTTAAATATTTTCTTTTATGTTCATGAAACGTTTATTTGTACTAAGCTTTTATATATTTATTTATATGGTAAGAATAGACCATTTTGTACACACAATATGAAAAAGTGCATTTTATATACCATTAGATAACCCTGTTTGCAAGACTATCATGCATGTAAGTACTTTTAAGAATATCTAATTCTCTATTATTTGTCTAGATACTGGCATAAATGAGAAGAAGATAAGAGTTTACATAGATTACAAAGAGCCTGTTGGCAGATAAGGACTGCTTGACCCATCCAGTCTGCCCAATTTCCCTACGTATCATAATACTGCAGACCCTACTTGGTCTCCAGCCCCCCCCCCAACTACCAAATAATAAAATCCTTTTATTCTTATCCCATATATTCTTGAATCCTGTTACAGTTTTTGCTCTGACCACCTCTGCCTGTAAGCTGTTCCAATCATCCACCACTCTTTCTGTAAAGAAGTACTTTCTAACATTTTCCCTGAATCTACCCCTTCAGCTTCACAGAATGTCCCCTTGTTCTTGAGCATCTTTGTTTCTAAAAAATGATTTCCTCCTGTACCCTAGTTATACTTGTGAGGTAATTGAAAGTCTATCATATCTCCTCTTCTCTGCCTTTCCTCTAGGGTATACATATTGAGGCCCTTCAGCCTCTCCTCATAGGGCTTTTGATGCAGGCCCAGCACCATTTTAGTTGCTCTCCTCTGGACTGCCTCTACCCTGTCTATGTCCTTTCAGAGATGTGGGGCTAGATTCAGAAAACTTAGCCCCATTGCAAACTCAGTTTGTGCCATGCAAACTGGGTTTTGCCCCAGTGTGGTATTCACAAAAGTCTGGTTTGCACATGTAAACTGGATTTGCGACGGGGTAAAGGTTTGAGGGGTCTGCAAAGCAAATGAGGGGAAGGGGACTTGCATATCTGCACAGTCCCATTCACAAAGCTTTTTCTCCATGCAATGGCCTGTTGAGGAGGTCTCTATCATGGAGAAAATAACGCCAACCGAGACTTAGCAGTATTCCGCACAACCCTTGTGGCTGTCGGAGGTACTGCCAATTGCTGTCCCTGGAAAAGCAAAACAGAATGGTGCCCTGGTGGTCCAGTAGTCTCTCCCCCTCCCCCATTGTCTGATTGCCACCCCAAGTAGAAAATAAATTTTCCTTGAAGTCTAGTGGTCCCGCCCCCTCCTGATCATCAACTGACATCCATCAATAAACCAAAAAATGTCCCTAATGATTCCTCCCTGTCCTGATCACCATGCTGACAGTACAAAAATATAGTAGTCCTTGGTGGTAGTTACCCCCCTCCACCGTGATTGCTGAGCGCTGGACCGATAGCCAAAAAAAAAGTGAAGTCGGCCTTTGTGGTAGTGCCCCCCCATGACCGCTGGTCTGATATGAAATATTATTTGTCCCTGGTGGTCTAGTGTCCCTACCCCACAAATCACCAGCCCGAGCACAATGAGAGATAAATGGCACCCAACACTGGTGGCCAGTGGTCCCACCCCACCCGATCACCCACCCGATGTCCACATAACAGTCCCTGGTGTCCAGTGGAACTGCCCTCAAATACCAATCCCCTATACAGCTAAAATAACATTTTCTCTGGTGTTTAGCAGATCCCCCTCCCATCCCTGAGGCCCTGTTCAAGGAAACAAAACCTTTCCCTGGTGTTTAGTGGCCCTCCATCCTTCCCACCCTGGCAGGTAATGCCCCACCATCCCGCTCCCCCCAATCTGAGCCGGCGACAGGCTTTATTTCTGTACTGTCGACATGGTGGTCAGGATGAGGAGGATCCACCAGATCACCTGGGACATTTTTTGGTTAAATGTGGGACAGTAATCGGGGTGGGGGAACCACTAGGCTACTAAAGAAATGTATTTTCTACTCAGGACAGTGGTTGGACTATGGCAGAGGGGGGCAGGGACCACTAGACTACTAGGGACATTTATTTTTAACTTGGGACAGTGATTGGACAATGGGGGAGGGACCACTAGACAATCAGGAACATTTATTTTCAACTCAGGATGGCAACTGGACAACAGGAGAGGGACAACTAGACTACCAGGAACATTTTTTGGTTTAGTAAGGGATGGAGATCACTGAGGGGGGACGGAACCACTACCACCTGGGACAACTATACCCTTTTCAGTACTGTCAGCACAGTGACTGGTGATTGGGATGGGGAGAGACCACTAGACCACCAGGGATATTTCTATTCAGGGACAGTGACTGATGTTGGCAAGGTGCTCTAAACTCCATCACAGCTCATATAAATGGGCTCACAAAGGGCGTACAAATGGCCACATAGTGCCTTACATGCCCAACATAGCGTACAACATTATGGTTAACTCTATACAGTGTAGTATGCTACCACTACTGGTGCAATACTGCGTATACTGCTGTACACGGTATTGCAACAGTAGCGGTTTCCCAGGCAGAGGATAAGACCTCTGCTGGGAGCGGGTTCTGATGAGCAGCTGCTGTGGCTCACAGGACTGAGCCACTGCAGTAGGAACCCAGGCGCTGCATCTGGGACCGGGTTTGATTCCCGGTCCCAGGAACATTTTATTTTTTTCGGACTTGTGCACTTGCCAAGTTGGACACCCCCCCCAGAGATGAAAATCTTTAGCAGAGCCACCCACAACGGGGGTGTGGGGGGAAAAGCCCCCCACAGAAAAAACATTTAGGCCTCATGGCATAAATCACGCTGTATTGGCAGCGCGATTTTGCCATGCGGCATAATGTCTTGTGACATTATGACCCTGTGCCCATGCCCAATGGGCTCATTTACATGGCTGCTCTAACGAATGGCAAATAGCACAGCTGTGCTATTCCTTGCAGGGCCATTCTCCTGACTGGCTGTGATGGCACTCCTAGTGGGTTTAGTGGAGATTTCACTGGGTTAGTGCTGCCCCTTCACATCCCTATTCACAGTCCGATAGTGTGGTGCACTATCCGACTGTGAATAGCAACTTTTCTAACCCACACAACTGCAAGGTGCAGCACAAAGTTTTGTGCAGCACTTTGCGCTTCTTTGTGAATCTGTTCCATGGTCTCCAGAAATGAATACAGTACTCCAGGTGAGATCTCACCAATGTTTTATACAGCGGTATAGCTACCTTCCTCTTTCTGCTGACGATAGCCCTTCCTATGCACCCCATCATCCCACTAGCTCTTCCCACTGTCTTGTTACATTGTTTGGCCACCTTTAGGTTGTCAAAAATGATCACCCCCAGGTCCTATTCCTGCTTAGTGATCTCCAGCACCACTACCCACAATCTTGTACTGCACCCCTGGGTTTTTGTGCCCTAAGTGCATGACCTTGCACTTCTTCACATTGAATCTTAGTTGCCACACTTTTGACCACTCCTCAAGCTTTCTTTGATCACTATTCATTTGTTCCACCATCACTGGAGTATCTACCCTATTGCAGATCTTTGTGTCATCTGCAAAAAGGCATACATTCCCTTCTAGCTCCTCTGCAATGTCAATAAAAAGACATTAAACAGGACCAGACTCAGTACTGATCCTTGTGGCACCTCACTGGTCACCATCCCTTCCTCAGAGTGAACTCCATTTACCACCACACTCTGTCTCCTATTCCACAGCCAATTTCCTACCCAGTTTACCACCTCTAGACCCCTACTAGTCTCCTATGTGGAGCACTTTTGAAGGCCTTACTGAAATCCAAATATGCCACATCCACAGCTCCACCCTGATCTACTTCTCTGGTCAGCCAGTCAAAGAAATCTATCAGATTTATTTGACATGACCTCCTTGTTGTGAAGCCATATAACCTCGGATCCTGTAAGCCCCTGGTTTCAAGATATTTCACAATCCTTTCCTTCAGTAGCGATTCCATTAATTTACCCACCACGGAAGTCAGGCTCAGGCGAGTTACTCTACTTCATTTTGTTTGCTAACCTATTTTGAGTGCTACGAGCTGTGTCAGTGAATAATACAACTTGCTGACAGGTGGGAGATTGACTTAAAAGATCTCTAAAGTGTCTCCCTTTAACATTTTTTGCAGCCATAGTAGTATGCTTGACTGAAGAACTAGCTAAGGTGATATGGATGAAAACAACACAAAAAATGCATACGTTCTATGCTGGAACTGAAAGGGTAGAAGAAAGACATATGATCATGACTTTCATATTCCTTAACACAGTACATTTGAAAGGAATAGATCTGTGCCCTTTCAAATTATAATGCTGCAAAAAATATGCTTTAAAAGAATATGGTCAACATTTTTATGAAGCTTGAACCTTGCTGGTATGGCACAGATAACAAACTTGATCTTTACTGCTAGCAAATTGACACATCTATAGCATGAAAAGGTTCATCTGACATCAACAATTCCAGACTGTACAGAAAGCGTTACCCATCTTTGTATTGAAGATCATGTTTTGTTTGCTGGCATCTGCTGAATACACGTTAAAGAACACTTGTCTGCCAGCTGGAATGCTATATTGTAAACCTTTTGCTTTTCACTCTAAAAGTCAAATCCATCTACACTCAAGCTGAGTTAGGGACTATGGAATGATAATTAAGTTTGCAGACAAAATATGCTTAGCTTTAAAGGGTTTCTATCATATGGTATACATTCTGACTGGCATTTATAACACAATAATAAGAAACTACTATTAAATGCTTTTAAATAACTGCTGGTTCCTTCCTAAGTGACCAGCAAAAATGGTAAGCTTCTGTCATCACTTGCTTTATAGTAAGGCTCCAAAATATGCATAAACAACTTTTGTCAGGCTTTTATAGCACCGTTCCTCATTGCTTGATGCTTTGTGTGTGTGTGTTGGCAGTTTCTTATCAACATTTTCCAATATGCACTAAAATGTTAGTGTTTCTTCAGTCTAGCAACAGAACAGCCTCTGAAATGGTCTCATGGTAAGAGACCAAAGCACAAATGTTCACGAGTTGTGTTACTGTAACACAGACACTTGTTAGAGCTCCAGCTATACTGTACTCATACCAAATGTAGTTGTAGCATATGGTAGAATATTATTCTAGGTAGAAATCCATACCGAGAATAATGTTGTTGTGCAGCAGTAGCTACGTCATATTGTTGTTGTGTTGCACTAGATATGTAGCTACTACAGCACAACAACATGGAACGTCTTTGCGCATGCACATTCTGGAACACCACCACTCTTCATTAAATGGCTGCGGTGAAGAGAGCTGGCCCTGGAAGAGAGTGGCGCTGAAAAAAACCACAACAGTAATGACACAGTCATCAATTTATGGCTGCCCATAGATTATAAAAGACTGTGTATTAGCAATCATATACAACAAGACTGTTTTTTAATCTCGAGGTTTCTGTGGTAATGGAACCTCTCAAGCTGTGGTCTCGAGGTCTCCTGTTACCACAGAAATCCCTTGATTGAAAAAGAGCCTTACATACGAACATACGAAGAAGCCAGCAGAAGAATGCCATTTGGTCTGTCTAGTCTGCTCGTACTGCAGGGTACACAACTTGAGCTACTGTCCCTGCCCTCCCTCCCCACACCTCATATTCCCTACCCATGATCCTCACCTTCCCCCATGCCTATTCCAGCCTCTCTTAAAGCTGCCCACTGTCTTCAATGAGATCGCCTCTTCTGGCAGTGCATTCCAAGTGTCTACCACCCTCTCTGCGAAGAAGTGCTTCCTGACCTCCCTCCCTCCAGCTTAAGACTGTGCCCCCTCTTGTTATGGTTGCCATTCAGCTTAAAGAGACTCTCCTTATCTGCCTTATTTATCCCTCTCAAGTACTTGAAGGTCCCAATCATGTCCCCTTTCTATCTCTCCTGTCTTCCAGGGAGTACATGTTCAGTGCCCTCAACTTTTTTTCATAGGCCTTAGCCTGCTGACCCACTATTATCTTTTTAGCCCTCCTCTGGACCTTCTCCATCTGATCCATCTGGATCTAGATGGGTATATGATTGCTCATGCACAGTCCTCTATCTTAGTTCTTAGGGTCCAACATGGAAGCCTATGGATGTGGAACTGCAGCAGTTGGAAAATACAAGTTTGCTAGTATACTACAATACATCCATAGGCGAGGAGGGTCCCACTGACTACTTGTTCTTGAAGTCTCATCATTGATTTCTGAAGTTGAGATAGTCTCCTTCCACACTTTTAGGATTACTTTTTACTCATGTTCAGGGAGAGGAAAAAAGTCCCTTGGTGTGCCATGCACTACTGACACAGGATGTGTCCCTGATTCACCATCCCCAAACTGATCCCAGTTTTTATTTCCCCTAGTTACTCTGTAGCATATCCAGGACCTACCAGTCCCAACCTGGTCCCACTGCACCACCCCAAGGAGTTCTGTTGTTGCCCACCTGATTACAATCCCCCTTTCCCATTTATCTTAGTGGTTGGCAATTTTGTTTTACGTTTTTACCCTGTTGCAGCCTGACACTGCTATACACCTTGGATTTGCAGTGTCAGTTTGCTAGTTTTTTGGGAGTTTTAACCTAGCTTAGTTTATTTTGACCAGTTAAGATAAAACTTAGTTTTATATACCAAATCCTAAGTCTGTTTTATTGTGTTTTATTTTGGAGAAGTGGAGGCGTTATTCAACCTGTTTGAGTAGCTAACATTCTCCTTGTCAACTTAATCTGTGACTGCAGAACACAGCATGCCAGCAGAACTAGCAGAAGCAGCAGCACTTTCAGTGTTTTGAGCCAAAGTAGCTTTTTCCACCACTGAAGCCATGGCAAGAATCAAAGATTACAGTAATGTTTCCTGTTGTGGGTGAACATCAGGGAGTTTGTTTTTAATCTTGTTTTCCTCTCCCTCCAGGTGTCCTGTCTCAGTCTTTTCTTGGTCAACACATTTCCTGTGTTGGTGATGGCAGCATTTTAAAGGCAGGTTTATCTCACGCCAGTGAAGGTTTAGAAAGTACTGTTCCTTCTGCCGCTTGGAGTTGTTTCTGGGTTAAGTTTATATAAAGACCTGGTGCCTGCTTACCCGGGGGTCTTGGGGATTGTGAAAGTACCTGCATCAGCTAGGGCAGGTGAAGAAAATCCCCCTGACCCTACTTCAGGCTTGGGATGGTGGCTGAGGGACAGTGGAGAGACCCACTGTTGACACCCTGTGGTTGTGTAGTAGTTGGAAAAGGAAGAATGCATTTAATAATGCACTCTTCCTTAGCTCAAAGTGCACATATTATTAAATCCCAACAGGAGATGGGGAGTGAAACAGAACATATACAATATATAACCAGTGACATACATTATAACAATCCAGTAAAGTGCAAAAAATGAGTAAGTTCAGTTTCCATAATATATAAATATGCAGTATACCGACCTGAAACTAAAATTATAAATATATGGACTAAATCTATGCCTATAACAGGCCTAATAAGGCCTGACTCAGTGGGCAGTTTTTTCAGTTTTGCTTAGAAAATGCAAGCAACACATGACCAAGCATATCTAGACAGGTATATTCTTCTATAGGACAATGGCCACCACTGCAAAGTTTGACCCCTGCAGTGCATGGTGAGGCATGTGACAGGCCTTCCATGCTGCCAAGAAAGGTTGGATTTTGGGGATTCATACATTTCCTCCCACCCTTACTTTGGTCATTCTATTCTTTGTTATGAGCCCCTCCTCCCAACCACCTGTATTTGGTGTTTGGTTGACTCTAGCTCCTTTTGAATTTTACCCCTGAAGACATTCTGGACTACCAATTTACTGTAGAAAACTCCGGTGGGAACTTGAACATTCCACAGGGTTCAATTTTGGGACCACTTTTATTTTCACATTTTTTTTAATTCTATGCCCACGGTTTGTGTTTCTTCTAAACTATTACTTTACGCAGGTAACACAGTTATTTTTAGTATTTTGGATCTCCAGAAGAATATTCAGAATTATTTTTGAATATGAATGATTGGTTTCTGAAAAACAAATTGCTTTTGAATTTTACAAAACCTAAATCAATGGTGTTCTCAAGATCAAGTAAACTTAGCGTAGCTGATTTTCATATTTTTGATCTTTTGGGAGAAGCTATTGAAAGGGTCAATGAATTTTGTTATTTAGGAGTCTATCTGGACAGATGTTTTACCTTTGAGACACATATTAATGATCTGATCAAGACAGTACATAAAAGATTGGGAATGCTCTACAGGATTAATCAATTTCTTGTACCTGAATCACGTAAATGTTTGGCAATGCACCTACTGTTATTTAAATTGGATAATGTTTTTTGTTCAGTTGATCAGTAACTGAAAAACTGTATAAAAGGTTAAATTCGGTCTATAAAAGTATTTGTAGATTTGCCTGTGGCCTCTCTAGGAAAACTCAGCACTGTGCTCCATACAAAGAACTGAGTTCGCTCTCCCTCAAAGATAGGTTTTATTATAAGGCTTCAATTTTTTTTAAATAAACTTTGGTTGGGACTTGCCCACCCTCATAATTTAAGATTTTTCCTCGAAGTAAGAATGTTTTTTCAACTAGATCACAATTGAAATCTGTTTTCTTTACCTCATTCTTTGCAGCCAAATAAGGACAAATATCCTTTAAATATAAAGTAATTAATTTTTTTAATAATCTTCCTGAAACTTAGGTGCATTGTACAAGGCTCACTGTCTTTAAAGCCCATGTATTCAAAATACCTATGAATTATTCCAGTTGCACTTGTTTTCTATAATGTCATAATTATATGATTGTATGTGTTGTATTTATGTCAAATATGTGAAGTGTATACCAGTCACTGTGAAAAAGGGCAGTACTGCACATCTGTTTACTAGTCAAAATAAAAACAAAATGAAAAAAAGAAATGAAAAGTAATTACATTGCTGCTGCTTTACTGCTTCTTCATTATAATTGCTTTTAGTGTGTGTGTGTGCCAGCGTAGGTGTATCACTATGTGCAGTCCCCAATAGCTGATGCAGTTGTGCCCTTCTGAGGGCTGAATATCACATCTGAAAGGGAAGGTACTGTTAATAATTCAGCATGTTAATGGTCTGAAGAGATGCTCTCTTGTTGTTAAAGGTGGGTAGGCCAGGAAATATCAGGCAAGGAGACAAGGATGGGGCAGAAATGTTGTCTGCTTTAAGCCTATCCCAAATCCTGTTTAACCAGAGAGGAGGTGAGAGGATGATGCAACCCAACTCCTCCAACTCAGGTACTGTTTTACAATGCCAATTTAGTCATCAACAAGACTGTCATCATCAGAAATATCATCTCTGATTTTGGGGTAACCTGTTGTGTTCCATAGATACTTGTCCAATTATGGCCAAGTTGATTCTAATGGATTTTTCAGGGGTTCACCTCCTTAGATTGGAGCTCAGAAGTAGAGGGGTTATCTTCTTTTTTTAGACCTCAGATTACCCTCAAAGTGTTGCCTGTGGAAAAGCTGGGTTCCTTTGTATGTGTGACTGTTTCATCCATGACTAGTTTGGGATGTAAACTTATCTTTCTTTACTACCCCCTTTGGCGTCAGATGGAGTTTCTGTAGGAGTCTGTGGAGTAGTTATCGATCACTGCTTTGAAATCCCCCAAACTTTTACTATTGGGGGGTTTAAGCAAAAGGGTCAACAACCCCTCTGATCATCTTGCCAACAAACTCCTCAAGACCACTGAT
Organism: Neoceratodus forsteri; assembly: GCA_016271365.2. NCBI lineage: Eukaryota > Metazoa > Chordata > Ceratodontiformes > Ceratodontidae > Neoceratodus > Neoceratodus forsteri. Next base: position 352,458,909 of record CM028131.1, on the reverse strand, counting down.
GCCCTGGGTTTCAAACAGATTGTTGCCTCAGCCACACAAAAAGAAGGCCACACTTTTTGGCCCTTTCATTCATAATGGTGTTGGAGAGTGATAATATGTCACAGGACCCAGTTGCATGGTTAGACCATTGCACCATGGAGTTCAACCATCCTCAGAGCCCCCATGAAACCATCTCCAGCTACTGTGATGGACCAGTATTGTTAACAGTCAGACCTGGATCCAGAGAGGTTTTTTGGACTTACTGATTCCTCATTCCTAGTGGCCACATCCTCCAGGGGTTCCTGCTCCACTGTCAAGATCTACATAATTCAGCCTTGTCATCAGCGAACAACATCCTGGCACCATTCCATTCTTACTGTCACACTCTAATCTCACACCAAAGTGCCTTTTGATTTTCAGATGAGTTCCAATGCTTGAAAGTATGGGAGAAAATCTTAGCTGCACATGGAGCAGAACTTAGGCAAATGCCAACAAGCCTGCCCTTATGGCTTATTATGATGGTTATCAGATGACAATAAGATCTGAAACAGCTAAGTACCTTTCATGTCTCACTGCAGTTCAGAAGAACTGCTGCACTTTTCCATTCTGTGGGTAGAATTTTACACCCTGCATGACTGCAAAGGAAAGAGGGTGGCTCCTGGAGGAAGTGTGAGCAGTTAAATGTGTTCTTCAAAGCCAAGACTAGCAGCATCTGGGACAAGATCACAACCACTGCTTAGTGTAGTACCAACAGGAGTAGATGAACATTCTCAGTTGACTTTGTGTGACTTCAGCCAGCAGCATGTGGAGGGCATCATCTTTGTGGTTGCTGTCCAGCACTGTACCCCCACTAGGCAGGATTCTGTTCTATCATAGCTAATCAACGCTGAGGTGGCAGAGTTAGCCCCGGTCATAGTAGAGATTTTAATGCTTCTTTGAGTAAGAGAGTTATTCCCATGGCTTTGAAAAAGGTTGTTGTGAAACCCCTACTCAAAACATATCCTTGTGATCTGGACACCCCTATTACATATCAGTCTATGTCCAACCTGCATATTCTGCTTTCATTTGCATTTTTTTTATTTAGCACTTCTTGGTAGTCTGTAAAAAGTCTGTACAAAATAATTTTCCTGTTTCCAACTGACCTGACAATGCCTTTGTTTATGACATCATAGTAGTCACCATGACAACAGACTGTGATGTCACAAACATAAACTGTTAGGCCAGTCAGATGCATTCTGAAAGACTCAGTGAAATATGTACTGTGTTACCTAAAATATTTAGTAGACCAAATACAGAAAAAGGTAAAAAAAAAAAAAAAAACAGAAACCACTTAAGTTGAGTTCACTGCAATTATAGTAAAGAAAATAGTGTTACGCATTTTATTTTAGTAGACAGTCACTCTTAAGGCAAAAGTTCAGAAGTAGCTCTTTAGCACCTCTTACCCTGGCCTGGTTTCATAAAGCATTCTTGTTACATCATTGCTACTATATCCAAGAATGTTTGTCTTTTATGGAAATGAATATATTTATATAATGTACATTGCACCAGTGGGGGATACATTCAGTAAATTATGTTATTTGAGGATAAAAATGCATTTTCACTTAGAACATACTATTTCAACTTAGAACACTCCATTTAGCATCTGGAAATAGAAAATAGATAACAAACAAGAGGGTTTGTGTTGGAAAGAAGGTTTTTACCTAAAACAAGATATAACACTAATAAAAACATAACACATTGTGTGGTACAACAAATTGTAACCTGAGTGCCTCAGTGGTACCTCGATGTAACTCAAGGTAGTCAATTTTTAGATAACTACCACTGTATATTTAAAATACATAATGGTTTGTAATGGAATAACACATTTATCACCACAGAAGTGGTAAGATCTTCAAAACAAAGTCATGGTTTTGCTACTCATGAGTTATGGTCTTACTAGTCACAGGTACAAATTAATGTGTTATTCAGTTGCAACACAATATATATTCACTATTTAGATATTGTATATACCTGTTGGGCATCATTTTGGTTAATGTACAGCACTTGGAACATCCTATCCTATGTCCCCCATTCCCCCCTTTTCACTGACAAGCCCAGAGCCTATCCTGGACAGACCATAGCCTACAAGGTACCTTTTTTGTTTTGTGATGAGTCAGGGGATAGATGGAGAGGGAGGACAGTGCTAGGGACTATGAGAAATGATACTGTTAAGACTGGGTGCAACAAAATGGATTACAAAGAGTGGGTGAACACTAACAGTTACACCTGGGACTTGGGATGGAGACTGTTGAGTAGTGCTGGGTGAAATGTCTAGTACTCTTGCAAAACTGCGCAAAATCACCAATTTTGCATTTTTTTTTGTTTACAAAATTCAATGTAATTTTGCTTTCATTTTTTTCTGAAATTGCACATTTTTCCCCAAATTGCACATGTTTTAAATTATGAGTTCTTAAAAATTTGCAGTTTCAGCAAATAGCACCCTTTTCCCCAAAACAGCACATTTTTAAAAATGTGAATTGAAAATGTGCAATTTCAGAAGACAGTGCCACTTGCTGAGCATAAACTTTTGAAAGTGCACATTTTTATAAACCTTAATATGCAAAATTGAGCAATTTTGCTCACTTTGCACAAAATGGGACACAGTACTGTTTATTGTGCTTAATTTGCAAAACAGTGTGAAAATTAGGTTCAAATACTGTACACTGAATATATTGAGAGGGTCTACCATAGGGTCCAAACTGATTAGTGGTTTAAGGTGCAAACGATATGAGGAGAGACTGGACATACCAATAGTATTTCACCTGTAGAAGAGAAGGTTGAAAGGAGTCATGATTATGGTGTTCTATATGCTAAAGTGGATGGACAGGGTGGAGTAGTGTACACACTCATGTTTGCTTGCATTTGTTCTAGTCCTATTAGCATTTAACAGTTCAAACTGAAGGGGGCCAGATGAAAGTACACTAAGCATATGTCTTTACACAGAAGGTGGCAGGGTGGTTAACAGTTGGAATAAGTACCTAGTGAGGCTGATGAGACTAGCAGTATTCAGACTTTTGAAAGCAGGGCTAGAAAGATTCTTGAGGGAGGCTGTCATTGAGGGTTACACAACCACAGTAGTGGCTGTATTATGGCTGATAAGATTGGTTGTGTGTCCATGCTCCATACCAACATTTGATATAGTTACTGCTGTGAGACAGGATGGGTGCATGAAATTGACCCTAAGTTCCTTATGTTCACCACAATATGATGTCACTACTGTACGTTTCTGGCAGATATCATCTGATTTTCCAAATCTTCCAGAATTTACAGTATGGCCATTTTCTCACCTAAATCAGCTTGCAAGAAATGCTCCCACAATTAACAATCTTTTTCAGATATGTTAAAGTCATGTTTATGGTTGGGAAAGAGACAAAGTTGTGGAAACCATATTGCAATTGTGGACTGTTAATGGAATAGCCTAACTGTAACTTGAAAGTAACACAGTAACATATAGTATTATGGAGACAAGGGATTTGGGTCCATCTTAGTCACCCCTCCTGTCACACAGCAATGGCAACACCAATTTGAATATGGACACACATTCAAGCTTTATCGGTCAGTATTCTACCCCTGCTCATGCTAAGTTACAACAATGCCATTCTCCTGAATGATGGGTCTTGTCCAGCTTTAAAAGCCTAAACAGTGCTGACATCCACAACCCCACCTGTTAGACCATTCCACATTAACCACTCTCTGAGTGGAGTATTGCTTTCTAATGTCTCCCTTTATACTGCCACCCACTCCTGTTTGGGTGCATATCCCTGAATTTTTCTTGCTCACACCTGTTCAAAAATCTGTGGCTACTCCAATCTGTATGTCCCATTTAGTACTGGAGAATCATTTTCTCTGAGGTCAAATGAGCAAGTCAGTTCAAAGCTGAGTGTCCCTTTAAATTGCAATCCAAGTACACAAACACTGCCAGAAGCTTGCTTATCAAATATAGAGCTACACAGTTCTATTCTAAACAATTTTACATAGGGATCATGTCCCTTTTCAACCTCCTCTTCTCTAGGTTAAATAATCTGAGTATGTCCAATTTCTCCATTTAGCTCTTGCAAAAAATAGTTTTTTGTTTTTTTTTTTAGTTGTTTAACCAGGAGTAGCACACTAAGCTAAAAGCTTTTTTACAGGTGTGACTTGGGAGCACAGGGAAGTTAAGTGACTTGCTCAGGCTCAGACAGTATGCAAGTGGAAGCTGTGGGATTCAAACCCAGGTCTGGTCTGCTGGATGTCACCAGATTTGCAGCTCAGAGCCTTAAACCACTGTGTTATATTGCCTCCTAGCTTGTATGTTTATTGCCATTCCGAACCCCAGAATAAAACCCTTGAGATGTAGCATTTTTGTTTACAAAGGGCTCCCAAAGGATAGCTGCAGCATCAGTAACACATTGTATAAAAGCATCTGTTATAAAACTAGAGTTTTAGACAATACAGTGATTGATATTGCTTGAGTAGGAATACACCTATCTGTAATGTGTTAAGAAACAGCCAACAATAAGATTACTTGGGCAAGGTGGGAAACACTTTTTTTGTATCTCCTACCTTTCCACAGAAAACAAGCAGTCCAGAGTGTAAGCCCAGTCTGCCATTGTCCTATCTTTTGTGAGACAGCTGCTCTGGATTGTCAAAAAATATTTGTAAGCACTGCATACTGTGCACTGGAAACATTTTAAAAAGTCATACTATATGACAGAATACAACTGTTTAGATCTGAATCTGATAAGTAAATGCCTGTCAGTGTTTGTGCACTCAGAGTGTGAGGAACAGTTTAAAGTGACACTCTCAAACTGATGGACTAATTCATTTATTTAAACTCAAGACAGAGGAACAGGTTCATTTATAATAGAATTTACTTATCTGTTCATTTTACGATCTATTTTTTTTCTGTCAAAAACATGGGAACTGACATTTTTTACTAGCCTGCAATAAAAAAGTACACTGCATTTTGTAGAATGAGCACACTCTACCAGTGTGGAAATGTGCAAAACGGTACTCTGATGTTTCAGAAAAAAAGATTAAAGAACCTCACCTCACATTGGAAAGTGAACCCATGCTATACAATATTATATAACTGATGGGGAATCAATCCCCCATGTTAGTTAAAGACAGCCAAGTCGGCCTGCCAGAGGTCAATAGTATTCCTATGTTAAGGTGGTAATGACAGTCTGCCTGTTAAGACATGGAGATCTACGAACATTCTGGATATGTGAATAATTTTCTATTTTTCTAGGGGAGAAGGCATTAGGTGTTATTCTTATCTCAAGGCTTCACTGTAAAAGCAAGACCAAATATTTATTTAATGAGACATGTAAAGTGCATTAAAAAGTAAATCTTTCCATGAAACCTGAAACTAACCTTAGACTTCACAAAAACAACTCCAAGACTTTATGAAAAATCCTACACACGAATGGGTTAACAAGAAAACTTATACACATCGTAAATAAATATGAGAGTACTGTATAAGGCCCTTTCAAAAATACAAGCAATTCACTGTAAGTTATTCTTCACTTCACTCCAAATCCTTTCCATTATTACAAAAGTGAGGCAAAGCCCTACGTTTTCTGTTGTAATCCTCTTTTTCAGATGCTACTGCACAGCTGGCTCTTTACATGAGCTACAAGGTAAACTGCTTTTGAGTAGCAAAAGTTCCAGTTCATCACATAAAGCAGGCACTCTTCAAAGTTTTCATCAGTCTATTACAGAAATCCACACTGCTAGGAAGGGTTGGCATGCTTTACTAATGTTTCATTCTATCAGAGTGCACTTGCATCAAGTCAAATAACGACTGGTAACACAGATTCATTTCAGAGGCCGTATACTCTGATACTAAAAACAAGGGTATGAGTGGTGCATTCAGTAGGCTGTGGATGTGACATTCTACAGTACAGTGGAATTATTCTGCACTAAAAAGTAAATGAATTTTAAAAATTAGCATCCCTCAACTAAAGGTTTATGCTAAAGTGACCCATTTAATTACACCACCACATGTAGTGATATTATTCTGTTTATTTAGTCATTAAGAATAACCTTGTGTCTCACTCCCCTGAGCAGTCAACTTTTTGTCACTCCCTGTCTTTGACTCTTCTCATACCTTGTAATAAACCATGGCATATCTATAGTTTTAAGGTGTCAAATCTCTAACAGCCCTTTCCTATGCAAATTCTTTAACATCAACCTTTATTTATTTACTTATTTATTTAAAATGTAGTAACCAGGAAAGGCACACTGAGCCAAGGCTCATTTCCAGGTGTGACCTTTGGCCCCCTGATGAAGACCAATTGCTGGTCGAAGCACTGAGGCAGTTTTTTGCCAATCTGCTTGACAAAATAAACCTTGTTTATACCATTGCAATGTATTAATGTGTCTTGAACTTTAGTTGCTTCAGGGCAGATCTTTTGGTTTTACCCTTTGGGATAAAACCTGCTTCTATTTTCCAGTTTGCTAAAACACATGAATAAGGGACCTAGTGCTGGAAGCCTTGGAAGTTTGTGTACTTTTACACCTATGTACAATTTCTTTGTTAGTCTAAGAAAGGGTATCAAAGTCTACAATAAATCCTGCTAAAGTGAGGAAAATACTTGCTAACTGTAATTGTGTATTACTTTAGCTTAAGTAAAATATATTTTAAAAGCAGCACTCAATGTCAACAAATAAATATGCATTACATCTGCCTATTAATGACATCACAAAACTGGAGTTATTTCTTGTGATCGACTGCAATTTGTAAGTAGGACACCATAATATTAAGGAAAGATTCATTGATTACCATGCAATCCATAACAGAGAGACTGCAGTGTTTATCATTACATACACGTCTAGGGAGTATTGCTAAGTTGTTGCTGCTAAGATCAATTCAATAACACTAGTGACTTTGCAACCACATTGTGCCATGCAAGGCAGGGGTTGCAAGACTTTCTTGTATGGTCACCCATTGGATCATGTGGGGAAGGGGACATAGCTAGTTATGCTAGCGTGGCAATCCTTACAAATCATTTCACAGAGTTTTGTGACATCTTATCCATGGAATTGTTCCAAGCAGGTGGTGGAGGGTATCGCAAAACAGCAAAGGGGTTAGGGAAAGCAAGTGAGAAATGGGTATGGGAAAAACGTGTGGCTGCTTGATGGCAGTATGAGTAACTTAGAAGTAGGAAGGGGGGATTCGACTGGGTGCCAGTGAGAGTATTTAGGCAGGGGATGAGTAATGGGCCACTAGACTACCAAAATATGGAATGGCACATAAAAAAAATGTATTTCATGAGTTAGACAGCAGTGGGCCTTAAGGTAAGGGGGAGGTGGGGAGACTCTCCCAGCAGCACTGTTGCCTTTCACAGACTCTTTACATGGCATAGTGCCATGTGAATGGAGTTATGTCATGCTTTAACTCCATGTGAGTCAGTAACCAGCATGTTAGCAGGTAAAAACTCAATTTGCATCCACCAACATCTAGGGAAGAGGTTTGATAAAGACAGTTGCAGGAAGACCTTTCCCCTAAGTGGCTATGCACTTTCTTTGAACAAGGCAGCAATGGGTGGTGGCATAAAGGGGTTCCTGTTACCATGCCATTTTGCATCCCCACCCATTACAACTGAGTACATGGCCCTATCTGTTAATCTCAGGTGTTCATTTCTGTTTCCAAATCTATTAATGCAGTATGATGCCACATTTCATTTCAGGCTCACAATGCTAGAGATTTAACGGTGTGGTCTGGAGTTATCTCTGCTATTCCCAGTGTACCATATAGTAAAGGGAATAGTGTTGTTTGCATACTAGTTTACCCCAGACACAAGAAGACTAATGTTGAACAATGGGTGTTCAAAACACATCTGAGCATAGTGATAAAAAGCTTGGGGGCAACCATACTTAAAGGAGTTCAGATTCATTTATTTCAAATAAAATAATAAATTAGTCTAAAACTGATCCATACATGCCTCTAAAGTAAAGAGAAAAAGGGCACTCTAACATGGTATAAAAAGTATATTATACAATGGCAAGAAAATTTCCTGGACTCTGATTGGTCAATGCGTGCCTGAGACAGTGATGTTATTACACAATAACATCACTGTATTGCTTTTCTATGGATCCTGACCTCCATTATCATGACCATTTGAATCCCTTAAAATCATTTTTTTATGTTTTTTTTTTTATTTTGTATAACAACAAGCCATTGTATAATAGCAATAAGGCACTCCAGGGATATGTGTTATCGTGTAATAACGTCACTCCTGGGGTGGTGGGCTTCGGCCGCCTCATGCTTCACCACCCAGGAGTAACGATAGCTCGTTCACCCTGTCGTGCCTTATTGCTTAAATACAGTAGGTACAAAAAGGTTTGCTGTAAAATGAAGTGCAGCTTAAAAGGGCACAAAACAGGTAGATAATGGCACATATTTAAGTTTCCGTATAAATCTGCTTGTAATTTTGGTATCATTTTGTGTCTGCTATGCATTTGCGCTCACTATGGAATGCAATGTATGAAAGCTAAACCATATAAATAAATGAATTAGGAATATATGTACACTTGGTATGTTGCACTTATGGCCTGGGTAACACCTGAAAATGGACCCTTGGCTCAGTGCACCTTCCCAATTAACAAATTAAAATAAAATTATTGGGCGCATCAGTGGGGCTTAGTGGTTGCACTCTTGTCTCTGGGTTAGAGGGCCGTGGGTTCTCATCTAGATCTTTCAGTGGGGACTTGGTTTCATGCCTAATGTTGACAATGCATTTCCAGAAATTATTGTGGTCTACTGGTCAGCACAAGGAAAACAGGTGATCATAGGTTTGAAATCCATCATAGCCGCAGACTCAGTGAGTGACTATGAGCAAGGTGATGGACTTTTTTGTGCTTCATTCCTCCAAGCTGTAACATTGTTTAGGAGCTGAAATTCACTGAAAATGAGATACTGCATTTCAGTTGCACTATCCTGGGTAAATAAGCTATAAAATAACATAATGAGGGGATGGTGTCCTGTTGAAGATACAATCCCTTGGCTGAACTGTTAAACTGAGCAATTGACACCAATCTCTGTAATGCAGGTATCATTTATGGATCCAATGCCTCTGTTTGAAAAGAAAAAGGAATATCCCAACCATTATGGTGTGGAGGCTGTGTAGCCTAGTGGTTAGAGTGAAATGCCATGAACCTGAAGGTTAACGTACTCACTGTGTGACCCTGAGCAACTCACTTAAAGGAGATAGGAAATGATTTTTACATAGCTAACTGCCCTGCCTTCTTCATTTCCATGACAGTTCTGTATTCGGATACGCTTTGAACAATTTTTGATAAATAAATAATGTAGTTTTGTTTTTCCCTCAGATCGACATAGAGTTCCACTCTCCTCACCAGCTACTCCTCTTTCTTTTCATATTTCTTAGAAATTATGTGACATGAACAACACCATTCCATGCTATTCTCCTGAATGGCTAGAGTGGGCATTACTGATGTCACAGAATGTTCAGGCAGTATGAAAAGAAACAGCAGCAACTGCTGAGGTGAGAGGGATTCACGGTAGTTAAAAAGGCAACAACATTCGATTATTAATTTAACAAAAAAGGTCAAAACACATCAGAATATTGGGTAGACACTAAAAAAAACAACTGGAGGGCATCTGGAGGTGCAAAACTGGTTTCCTATCACCTTTAATCTACTATGTTTAATAATATTAATACTGTGGCATTAAGGGTAAATAGAGACTACTGCTCATCAACCCCACCCTCCCACTGTCTCACTTGTAATGTTTCAGTTCATTTCCTTCCCCTCTGTATTTATCCAGTCTAGATTTAAATAGATTGACATTCCCATTATTGTTTATATTGACAGGAATAGAATTCCATAGATTTATTATCCTGTGTATATAAATTAACTGTTACTGAAGTGTTCTGAATGGTTTTGTGACTCATCATCCATCATTCCCCCTCATACTTCTCTCACTTATTTTGCACATCAGATTCAGTTCCTCCATCATGATCTGATCCAAGTTGATCTTATACATCAGCAATAAACTCCCTGTTTTCCTCCTTGGTCTCAAAACTAGGTAAATATAGTATATCCAGTCTTCTCTCAAATGTAAATGCCTTCCACCCATATATTTATTTTGCAGCTCTTCTTTGCAACCTCTCAAACTTGTTACTGTCTCTTTTTAGTACCGATCCATTGAACTGAGAGCACAAATCTCACTATGATCAGACAAATAATCTACACAAGGGGAGTAGAACAGTCTGGATTTTTGACACAAAACACCTTCTGAGGCACCCTGGTTTCCTATTTACTTTACTGTATATTTGATCACAGCACCTACTGTGTTTCAAATACTGTGTGATGTGTACTTCCCAGGTAATTTGCATCATCAGTCTCTTTTAAAGGTGCAGTACTGTATGTCTCTCCTAGGTTATATGCATACCCTAGATTTTTTCTCCTAAAATGCATAACTGCATATTTCTTGTTATTAAACCTCATGACCCAGTGTTAAGTCCACCTCGAAATTTTTCTCTAGGTCCTCCCTGATACTGTTCATTGGAGAACATGGTTTCACTGTTTCCCATAGTTTGGTGTCTTCTGTGAACTTCGAACACCAATTTAAACACCAATTTACCGTTTCTCCATTTATGTCTAATATGACGAGTCCAAAGACTACAGGAACTAACATCAACCCCTGTGGTACACCACTGTTCACTAGTGTACTAGTAGATAGTTGTCCTTTAATGCATACTCTTTACAATGGATGTGCCAACCCCCTTTTCTACCCATGTTATAGTTTTTCCAGGCAATTTTAATGATACTAATCTAGTTGTTATATACTTGTGTGGTACTACATTGAAAGCCTTAGCAAAATGTATAAAAAAACCCTACATCAACACACTCTTCTCACCTCTAAGGCAATGCTCTCTTTCATAGAAAGTTAGAACGGTTGTTGTACAAGATCTACCCTTCTTAAACCAGTGCTGTGTCAGATCCATTATTGTTTAATCTCCCCTATCTCCCCATGTTCACCTGTGCTTACTTTTTGTGAGCTTTCTCAAATCTTAATCTCATTTAATTTCCTGTGCTTGTCTATTGGCTGATGTAAGCGTTCATGGCTTGTAAAGGGCTTTAGGATACAGTGTTGCTAAAAGGCTCTATAAATAACAAAAGTCCTTTCCTTCCTTTACTTTCCTAAAATTTCCTGTCAATCAAGTAGGGTTTAATGGATTTGTAGTTGGCTGTGTGCAGAGGCTGCTGCTGAGTGTACTTAATTGTCTGTTTGGTCTACATACAGTTCTGCACTACTACTGTCTAATTCAGGTGCTATGAAATAAAGCAATTTATGTATGAATGGTTCTAATGCATATAAATTACACATTCCACCCCATTCTAAACTAGTGAACAGTTGTTTTTAGTTTAAAATCATGATTACAGTGCATCTACCCAGTTGGCAAAGTAGTTCAGCTGGCATATAGCCTACAGTACATGGGGCTGGTGTTCAATTCCAAGTCATGTCACACTATTGCTGACTCAAACTAAAATTGAAAGCTACAGGACCATTACCAGAATGTAAGTCAAAAACAAATAGCAAGGACAGAAACAGGTTAGCGATTGAATGTATTACTGAGAAGAGCGTTCTTAAGATTTTGCAGGTCCTAAAGGTAAAAAGCCCTCAGGGCTAGGTGGCATCCATCCAAGGGTCCTGAGAGAGACAAGAAAGGCCCTGATGGCACCCTTGGCTGACCTATTCAATGAATCACTAGAAATCGGTGTTATGCCAGTAGAATGAAGGGTAGCAAACATGATCCCCCCATGCAACAGTGATGACAGAGAAGAGTTGCGTAATTATAGGCTGATGAACCTAATGTCTATAGTAGGCAAGCTACTTAAGACAATTACTAAAGGTCAGATAGTTGAATTCCTGGAGGTAAGGCTAGGCAGTTGAAATAATTTATTTGGATTTCAGCAATGCCTCAGATTCAGTGCCATATTGGAGACTAGTGAATAAGTTAGGGGACCTAGGACTTGTGGATGTATACACTAGATGGATTAAGAACTGGCTGTATGGATAAACACAGAAAGTAGTTTTGAATATAAGGTTTTCTGATGACAGGGAGGTGACTAGTGGGGTGACTTAGGAGTCTGTCATGGTGCTACTACTATGATATATTATCATTGCAAAAAAACTTCATTAATGCATCAGTTAGGGTTGAAGGCAACAAAAGGAGGAAATGAGGCATTAGGGTTGGCACCCTAACACACCCCTACCTTAGCCTTATCTTCATCATTAAATTAACAGGTGACAGGGTGCACCTTGGTCATTGGCCCTAACTCTCACCCCATTCCAAGTGTAAGAAAGCTGACATGGTACTGTATAGGAGAATGGGGTGAGAGTTAGGCCTGATGACCCCAAGGCACATCCTGTCACTTGTTGGTCTGTGGAGGTTGGGGTGTGTTAGGGTGTCAGTCCTAATGCCTCATTTCCCTACTTTTGTCAATTCAACCCTAACTGATGCATTAACAAAGTTTTTTGCAATGAATTTCCTTACTTTTTGAGAAAGTGTAATCTTACCCTTATATGGTTTTGGGAGCACAGGGTCCCATGGTATCAGTTTTAGGGCCCTGCACTCCCATCTATCCATAAGTGCACAGACATTGTAATGAACTGTCATCTCCCTAGGGCCCTGCACTCCCAGTATTGCATAATGGATGGCTCAGCAGTCCGATTACTGCATACTGGTATCCATATGTGGGAGTGCAGGGCCAAAGGACCTGCACTCCCATTGGGCCCTGCACTCCCACCAACCTATAATTGTGGAAACACAGCGCAGCCCTAGACACATTCCAAGAAAGCCTTGTGCTGCAAATAGTGCAATAACTCAGTAACCATAGAAACGTTGGAAAAAATTCCACTGCAGTTTTAAATAAACTAGCAACCTGCACCTAAAGGTGTACTAAGCTGTGCTTAGTGAAAAATCTATATCGCAAAGAGTTTTCAAGATATAAGCACCAAAAGGTGCTGCATTCGCCACAGTGTTATCATATGGGAAATTTCTCAACTTCAGAATGCCATAACTATGGCATCGATGCAAATTTGTACACCGAATCAGCATAAGTCACATCTCTGGGACATCCCCTTTCTACCCTGCACATTTCAAGCCAAAAGTCCTAACTATTTCTTTGCAGTGAAGTGGCAAAGAAACAGCAGTCTTTAAAAATCCATGTTCATGAGCTGTCAAAATCCTTGTTTGTGAGCCAAATCCCTGTTCGTGAGGTGCCAAAACCCCTGTTCGCGAGGTAGGACCACCTGGTCATCCCCTCATGAACAAGGATTTTGACAACTCATGAACAGGGATTTTTAGGGCCATCTGGTTGTCCCCTCATGAACAGGAATTCTGACAGCTCACGAACAGGGATTCCTTTTTAGAATCCCTGGTCTTGAGCTGTAAAAATCACTGTTCGTGAGGTGTCAGAATCCCTGTTCATAAAAAATCCCTGTTTGCGAGATAGGGCCATCTGGTTGTCCCCATATGAACAAGAATTTTTGACAGCTCATGAACAGGGATCAGCTCATGAACAGGGATCAGCTCATGAACAGGGATTTTGACACCTCACAAACAGGGATTGGAATCGAGTTGCAAACAGGGATTTTCAAATTAAAAAATGGCTGTTTTTTGACTAAATGGAACCAAAGCCATGGGTTGGAGAGGGTGTCACCCTGAACAAAACCCATACTGCAGTCTCCACAAAAGACATCCGTGGGACAAGTCACATTTTGGTTTTTGTAAAAATTGAAAACAAGACAGCAGCTCGCGAACTGGAATTTTTTCATACGAACAGGGATTTAATGACTCCCTGTCCTTGAGCTGTCAAACTCCCTGTTCATGAGCCAAAATCCTTGTTTGAAGCTGTGCAGCTATCCATAAGACTGAACTGAGCATGCTCAGTACCTGAAATTTCAAAATTAAATAACTTTGAAACAGATTAATATTTGTTGCACCAAACCACCGCTGGCTTGTTCTTTGGGGCAAGCTCTTTCTATTCTAAATATTTCGAGCCAAAATTCCAAATGGTGTGGCTGCAACGTGATCAGGAATAATCAGCAAAAATGGTTGAAAAAAGCATACATCCAATTGAAACAAAGCTTTGCAGGTCAAGAGATCTACACCTCAGGACTGCACATACTAAATTTTGTGCACATCCGTTAAATGCTTGCAAAGTTATTAAAGTGCACAATTTGGGGTTTAACATTAAACTCCTTACTCAACCCTAACTATAGTGGTGCCACTATAATATATATATATATATATATCTAGATATATGACATCAGGGTGGGATTACAGGGAAGGCAAGTCTGTTTACAGATGACACAAAGCTCTGTGTAAGGTTGGGCAGGGAGGAAGAAAATGGCCACAAGTAAAAGATGTAGAGAGACTGAAAAGTTACAATATTTGGCACTTTAAATTCAATGCCAAAACATATAAAGTAATGCACATTGGTTGCAGAAACCCACAGACATAAAATTGCATCACTAGGATGAAGGTGGAGCTCTCAAAAGAGGAAAGGGATGGGGTGATAATTAGCAATAGTCTAAAAACCCCTTCCTCATCTTTCATCTAGAACCCAATGTGTTAAAACTAATAGTACCATATCTACTATGCTGCCTGTGCACTCAGGAGTTCCTCAGGGATCTATCCTGGATCCCCTGCTATTTAGCATCTACCTCAATGCCCTGCCTAAATCCTGCCCCGGCAACCTTCTCCTCTATGCGGATGACGCTGTTCATTATGCTGCACTTCCTCCTGTGGCTCTCCAGCGTACCTTACAAAACTCCTTCTCTCAGATTGAACAGTGGTTTGCTGGACACAGATCGTTGGTCAACATTAAAAAAAACTAAGACAATGCTCTATGCCCACCACCAAAACAGATCAAAGGATTCCCCCGAAATACTCTCCGCCTCTCTCATCCCACTGGAACAGGTCCAAAAGTATAAGTATCTAGGTATTACATTTGACTCTTCCCTCTTGTTCCACAAACATATAAAAATCCTCACCTCTGCCACCAACACCTGCATTGGTCTCCTGTACAGACATAAAGACTGCCTGCCACCTGAAGCACTTCACCTAGCCATTACTTCCTCAGTCTTATCGCTGGTGGACTACGGCCTCACAATCTATGCTGCTGCCGACCCTATGGCACTTCATCAAATACAAGCAGTCATCAATAAGGCCTGCTGGCTCCTCTCTGGTGTCCCGCAGAAATACACATACCTGCACCCTATACGCACTCACCAATATCCTCTCCCTTGAGGAAAGACTATTATACCAGACCTGTGTCTTCACTAAAAAAAATCCACCTGGGTTTAACTCCAATAGGTGTCATGGCTTCTCTTCAGTCAGCCACCATCTCAGCGTCCATACAGGCAGCCCCAAAAACTATCTGGAAGGTACCTCGGGTTAGGACCACCCTGGCTCAGCAATCCTTCCCTCTTAGAGCTCCATCCTGGTACAATGCCCTCCCACCGGCCGTCACATCAATTACCAGTCTAGGTCCTTTTAAAGTTGCCTTAAGGGCTCATATCCTCTCCTCATATCAATGCCAGTGTAACTGGTAACCTGTGGATCCTGCACCATGCTGCTAGGCCACGCACCCGCTCTTGGCCTGGAAGTGGAAAGCCCTCACTATTTCTAGCCTACAGACTCCTCACCTCCCTCAGTTATCATATAGTTGCACTGGACTATGAATGCATTGTATTATATATAAGGCAAGGCCTCTCTGAGGTGGCTTACTACCACCTCATATCATGTATTGCTTTAGCTACCAACTGTATAGGTCTTAACCGCTCATTAGGTAAATATGTCGATAGCCCTGCCCTGTTTTAGCTACCAAATGTATAGGCATTAACCAGTGCTCATTGTACTTACATGCTGTATGATTGCTCACCCACATTTATTATATGTATGTACTGTATGAATGTCTATGTTTTATTCTGACGTGGAGCCTTTGGAAACGAGTCTATGACTCAAAAGGTTGTAATTCTGATTTCCTAAATACATAAATAAAGTGTATGGGATGGTTTACTGGATGTTGGAGCACATAAGGTGGAGGTTCAATAGTCTCAGGAAGGAGTCATATTGTGACTGTACAGGTCACTGCTTAGTCCTCACCTGGAGTACTGTGTGTAGTTCTGGAACCCTCATCTGAGGAAGGACAGGTTTGAATCTATAATGTACAGCAGTGGGCAATGAAAATGATCAAGGCACAACAAGGTACATCCTGTAAGGAGAGACTAAAAAGTGTGTATATTTACCGGACAACCGGAGTACGAAGGGGATATGACAGAAACATTCAAATACATACAGCATACAATAGATTGAACTCCATGTTGAGAAACAGTTCATCCACCGAGGGCACAATGTCAAGGAGGGGGGATTCAGAAATGACATTATTAAGTGGCATCAAAGTGGCCTCAAGAGGGATCCTGGTGATGGAGAACCAGTATTTACTAGGGATAGGGTCTGGAAAGGGCCAGCAGCCCTTAAGACAGACAAGGCCCCAGGTTTACATGGGATACATCCAGGGGTGATCAAGGAATAAGCACTGAACTAGATGAGACTCTGGTAGGCATATTCAACAGCTCACTTCAGACAAGGGTTGTTCCAAGGGATTGGAAAGTGGCAGATGTGATTCTGCTCCATGGGGGGGGGGTGGAGACAAGCAGGAAACTACAGACCTGTCAGCCTTACTTCTACCATGGGGAAGCTGATGGAGTTACTGCTCAAAACAGACCTTGTAGACTATCTGAGGGATAATGGTCTCCAGGATAGTACACAACACAGCTTTGTGTCAGGGGGCACCTGTCAGACTAACCTAATAGTCTTCGACTGGGTGATAAAGGAACTGGAGAAAGGTCATGCTGTGGCTCTACTTTACTTCAGCATCAGCAAGGCTTTTGAATCTGTGGCTCACAGATGCCTGCTGAGGAAGTTGGAGGATCTGGGCATGGCTAGGGATCTAGTTAGATGAGTACAAAATGGGCTAAAAGTGAGGCAGCAAGGGATTGTGGTAAAGAGAGTTAAATCAGAGGAGAGAGAGGTTATGAGTGGGGTACCACAGGGATCTGTCCTGGGCCCAGTCCTTTTTAATATGTTCATCAGTGACATCAGAGAAGGGATTCAGGGTAGGATAAGCCTCTTTGCAGATGTACTAAAAAGGGTGGATAGCACCGAGGAAGTAGAGAATTACAGGGTGAGCAAAGATGAGAGAGGTGGTCAAATGTCTGGCAGCTGAAATTCAATGCCATAAAATGCAAGGTAATGCACCTAGTGAAAAAGAACCCAAGGACAGAACACTGAGGGGGAGGAGTTAAGCTTAGCTCCACAGAGGAATGGACCTAGAAGTCATAGTAACATAGTCATCATCAACACCCTTAAACAGGCTAGACAATGCAACAAGGTTTGTAGTAAGGCAGACCAGATTCTGGGGTGTATTGGCAGGGGTATTGATAGTTGAAAGAAAGAAATGATACTCCCCCTCCATGAACTGTTGTTGAGGCCACGCCTGGAGCACTGCGTCCAGTTTTGGAGCTCTCACATTAGAACCAGGCTACAGATAGTACAGAGTAGGTCAACAAAGATGATACAGGGTCAGCAAGGAAGTCAGATGAGGAATGACTTAGTGCACTGAACATGTACTTGCTGGAGACCTGAAGGGAGAGGTGGGGTATGATAGAAACCTTCAAATTCCTGAAAGGAATAAACAAATTGAACTGCAAGGAATTATTTAGCAGGAACACCGGTTAGACAACACAAGGTCTCAACTGGAAGCTGACAGGAGGAAGGTTCAGAAGGGATGTGAGAAAGTATTATTTTACAGAAAATGTGGTGGAACCATGGAACAGCTTGCTGGCCTAGGTGATGGGAACTAAAACCATGGAAGGCTTCAAATGGGCATGGGACAGAACAAAAGGAATAGTGCTCACTTGTAGATACAAAACTGGGGAAAGGAACAGGAAGACTGATGGGGTGCATTAGAACCCTGTATCAACAGTAGGTCACAGAGTTATACTGGGCCCAATGGGCAGACTTGATGGACCTTTGGTATTTTTTCGGCCGTCACAGTCTATAGTATGTTTCTATGTTTCTAAAACTAGTTTGCCCTGCAATTTCGTTAATGGTGGGACTATAGCTGGGTTCAAAACACAATAGGACATCTATCATTAAGGGGGTTATTAGAAACAAGAAGGTAGAAGTAGACAAAGAAGACCCTGAGGTAAAGACTAATTCAGAGTAATATATCGTAGAGCATCAGAGTGAACTTGATGAGCTTATGTAGTCTATTTCTGTCTTTGATTGTCTGTGTTTCTAAATTACATTTGTATTGCCTTGTGGAGGCCAGATGAAATACAAGTAACACTCTTTTCATCTAAATACCTAGGTGTCTGGCTTGAGTGTCACCTTAATTTTTCCAGTCACATACATGCCATTCACAGGACACTAACATTCTAAGATAGCTGCACTATATCAGAAGTCATGTACCTGTATTCCTCTCCCTGTACAACTAGCCTTTGATTATATATATATGTTTTATAGTTCTGCCTTCAAAACTGTTCTTGAGAGGGTGAACACCATCTTTCATTCTTTCTGTCACCTTGTCCATAACTATCCACCTGTACCTATTTTATTTATTGTTTATACTTTCCAACCTCTCTCTCTTCTCTTTCTGAATTGTCAATGCCTTCCTTTTTTTGTTTCTTTCATCTCCAAATTCTTGTCTGGTTTCTTCCCCTGCTGTCATAGTTCCTTCTTATCCACGCTCACCCTCCTACTGCTACTTTCTCATAACCTCTGGCTTTCATCCCTATCTTCCCCATCCAATGTTCACAGCTGGGTAAGTGTTCTTCTGCTATTGACTTCCCCTTCTCTAATCTAAGCTCCTTTCTCCCTTCACTTTTTCTCCTCACCTTTAGCCCAGGAAGCTCTGTTCTGACAATACATTACTGATACGGTACCTGCTCCTATTTATAACCATCTCCCCCCCCTTCCCCCGGCCCATTTCTTTTAGCTCCTCCTCCCCCTGCTCACTTTCTTCCACACTCCAACAACTTCTGTTTCCCTGATCCCTTGAATGTGACAGTTCTACCTAGTGTGACGCACCTGTACTTCCTCAAGCTGTATTATGTACTGCTGTGAGAACTGTTAGTTTACCATCACATCTGCTGCACTCTTGCCCACTGAACTTTACAGTTACCATTGTAATTACATGTTTATCTCCATGGCATCCTTCCTCCAGGGCACAACTGGAAACATGCTATCTCAGCTCAATATTCTTTTCCTGGAGAACTATTTTATATAAATAATTAACAAATTCCTTGTTGCATGATATTCCAAAATTGCACTAGTAGTGTGAACACATGTACTCAAAAACTAGAGGGAAGGTGCAAACAGCCTTTATGTAGTTAGCCAGGTCAGCTTAGATTGCAGCTAGGCAGAGAAAAAAAAAGCTTGTCAGTTTTGTAGAAAAAGAGACTGAAGCTAGAGAATGCTTCTTAGTGTCAGGACTCAGTGCATGTTCTGCTTGAGCACAGACAATCAAGAGACAGTGTAGCCTAATGTGCACGGCCTTCACTTTATGTAAAGCCTGCATGAGAGTGTTGTCTGGAATTATGGCAAAGGATAAGCCAGGGATGTTTGAGGAGCCTGCCCCGGAGGATGGAGTCAATATAATATTGCGGCCAAACTGGTGCAAGTTGTAGATGAATCAATGTTTTGTCTGAGTCCACCGAGCAAGTGAAGGAGCAGCAGCTCTCTTTGGGGAGCAGAAAACAAACATGCTCTGGTCTGCTGGGAATCGTGGGTAGCTGCCCAACTGTGTTTTGTCCTTTCATGGGATGGTGTTCAAGGAGAGTCTAAGACAGTTTGCCAGGCAACCACCTGGAGCGCTTGTGGGCATCCACCCAGAGATTATTTCATCCTGTGTTCACATTAAGTGGGAGAGTAGAAGAAGCTGTGAGTGTGCCAAGTGACTGCCTGAAGAATAGCCTGAAGGGACACATTGTAGCTTGAACCTGAATGATCAATTATGCAGAGAGAGAGAGAGAGAAACTGATTTTTCAGGAAGCCACCTGAATAAGAGGCTGAGGTATGTGGCAAAGCAGAAACTGACCATTTGACTGATCCAGGTTGCCAGAGGGGGTAAGCAATCATGCCAGTGATCAGAGATTCCTCTGTAGCTAAGCAGCAACACAACTGG
The DNA here is from genome assembly GCA_016271365.2 of Neoceratodus forsteri. Taxonomy (NCBI): domain Eukaryota; kingdom Metazoa; phylum Chordata; order Ceratodontiformes; family Ceratodontidae; genus Neoceratodus; species Neoceratodus forsteri. Next base: position 352,438,680 of record CM028131.1, on the reverse strand, counting down.
TTCTTGGCTTGAAGGCATAGTGTCCAGCGAGTGAGGTATGGGCTTTGGGGAGGTGGGTGGGGGTATCTTAGAACTGGGGAAGTCTGGAAATTGTAGTGTCTTCAGCCCTGTAATCTCCAGTTCCCAGAGACCATCTTTCATCTGAGAAGTATCCAATAATGAAGAAAGACTAAGGCCAGGAGATGGGGACAAATGACTGATAGGCGACAAGCATCTGATGACCTGAAAATATGGGAACTGTGGGTATGAATCAAAGCTTAGGCCCTTTAACACTTGTTTGTTAAATGAGATAGGACCTGTAGGGCATCAGAAGCCACAGCTAGGACTACATTATATCAGGGGGTATCCTGGGCAGAAGGCCAGTGTTAGATCATTGTGTCTTTTAGGATTATAAATTGTTTGGGTTTGTTTGCGTTCTTCTTGCACAGCTACATCACATTGAGTCTGCAACAATTCAATTGAGTGGTACTGCATTTACTGTTATAGGAGCTCCTTACGAACCAAGGGTTAAGTCTGAGCACCAGTTGAGGGCCAATAATTATTTTAAGGGGTTTCTTTAATTGGTGGTACCTGGTAACTAATTATCTGCCCAGCTAATAATACCCAAATCCAGGTACCTCCTTTCCAAAGGTTAAAAGGCCCAAGCCCCATTCCAAGCATAAAAGGACAGGGCCATACCCCTGAAAGGATCGGAGCAATGGCTTACACAATAAATCAGTCAGTCAGTCCATCTATATATCTATCTAAATACAGGAAAGAAAGAAAGAAAGAAAGAAAGAAAGAAAGAAAGAAAGAAAGAAAGATAGATACACACATTTTCAGGGTTGTAGTGTCTGAGTCAAAATCCCTACCTTTCTAAATTGGCATCCATCCTATCGATCCCAGAAGTCAGTACATGCCAATTTTCAAAACATGTTTTGTAGTTTTGGTGTTATAAAGTGTTGACATTAGCGAATTTCACTCAAATCAAGCCTTTTTCTTTGCTCGCAGATAACGAAAAACATACACTGATTTAAAGCTTGCAACTTTCAGGTTTGTTAGCTACTGGTACACAACAGTGCCTTTCATCGGATGTGAGATGGGAAAAGACCAAATTAAAAAAGTTATGTATTTTTAGACTGCAGAGTATTCAAATGCAGAAATGAAAAAAAATTATGAAAAACACAAGGTTTTTTTTTCATTCATCATTCACCTCCAAGTAAGTCACAAATGGAAAAAAATTTAGTGTGCCACACCCCTGGTGCTGTTACCCTGCTGTCACTCCTACAACACTAGTGACACAAATGGTCCAGAGTCCAACCCTCTCTTGGTACCCTGGACCTCCCAACATTACTGACACTAAATGCTAGGTGCCCAGCCTTCTTGCCAGTACACCTACCCCCAACAGCACTAACACTGACAATTGAGTGCTCAACCCTGCAGCCGCGCCCCCCCCCCCCGAGTACTGACACCAATGATCAGGCACCCAATACAGATTACTGTACCCCCTGCAATCAACAGGACTGATACCACCAACTGGGTGTCAAGTCCTGCTGCCAGTACATTCGCCACCCCAACAGTACTGACACTGGCAGTCAGGTGCCCAACACCATCTGTTTCCTCCCAGACACTAACACATCTGGTGGTTGGTTGCCCACCTCCACTGCTGGCATCCCTGCCCCTTAACATGAAAACCTTTCCCTACCTCCTGTTTGTCAAGTGCCTGCAACTCTCTTTCCTAACATATCCCACAGAATACAAATAATCCCGCCCTAACCCACCCTCTATCACTCATGCCATCCCCTTTTTCCCAAATGGACACCCAGAACATTCACATTCTTGTTCCACTGTGGGTGACAAGTACAGCCATTCCTCACCCTTGTTTGGTCACTGTTTTCTGTGCCAGTCATCTGACACATGCCAAAAAAAAAAGAAGCTAAACAACTTGTCCAAAAAAACTCTACTGTGCTTGCACAGTGACTGAGTCTTTTTTATCAATAACATTTTGAGTTCTGTGTCCCTGAAAATGTCTTTTGGACCAAATTCAAGCCCCATAATTGAGTGGTTGTACGTGTGGAGGTGGGTAGTGATAAGCACCTGGGCCCTCAAATTTGGAAACAAATGTTACCAAATTTCCAAGTTATTGGTTAATGAAATATTGAAAAATGTATCCCACGAAAACGAAATCCCCAAAAACTTGAACTGTGCATGCATTGGGATATTTTTTCCACTGTATTTTTTCTATCATCCATAAGTTAAACAGGTATTTACATATTTAATGCAGATTTTAGGGATGACTACTTAATCCGTGCCTTTATGATCACCCAAGTGGCAACCTTTAGTCCTGCCCAACCTGATGGGTCTCCCATTTTGAGCCCTGTGCAAAGCATGCTACAGATCCAGTGTTGTTCCTTACAGGCCTGCTGTTTCATGTAAGCCCTGTGCAAAGCAAGCTACTGGTATGGCATGATGAGTCTGCTGCATCATGTACAGTAGGTTGTGTAGAGCCACAACTGAAGAAAACTACAGGCCTGATGCCATGCCTGATGGGTCTGCTGCTTTGTGCAGGGTCTACAGAGCCCTGCACAAAGCAAGCTATAGGTCTGGCCCTATACCCAGTGGGTCTGTTGCTCTACATAAGGCCCAAAGGGCCCTGTGTAAAGTAAGCTACAAGTCTGATGCCATGCCAAACAGATCCGCTGCATCATGAAGACAGCTATAGGACTAAGTTATATATACTGTATTTTTCAAAAAGTAAGGAAATGAATTGCAAAAACATGTTAGCATCACAGTTAGGGTGATAAAGCACCTGAAGTCAGAAAATGTGGTACAGTTATAGGGTTTTCAACCCTAGCTCCTACCCTCTCTACATCCCCTACCCTTCTGACCAAAGGCCAAACTACAGGTCTAGGCCATGCCTCCTAGGCCTGCCACTTCACATATTTATTCACTTAGTGATTCGGAAAAGACTTTTGAGCACAAGCTCTTTTTCAGAGGTTCCACGTCATAGATTGCAAAACAAAGTACAATAGGAGAAAGCAAAGGTACATTACAATGAACGATACAGCTTGGATTCAGAACTTACAGAATAACTCAAAACATAGGTACAAGTTAAATAACAAGAAAAACACTTTATGAGGGTTGGGGGAGGAATAAGCAGCCACAAAGTGCCTTGTCAGTAGTTCAGAGGGACAGGGATAGCTGGCAGTGAGGTGAAGAAAGGAGGTACGAGAGAGAGGTATGTACTGTGGTGGAGGTGAAGGTTGGGGGGAAGAAGGGCAATAAGGTATAGGGAGAAATGGTGGGGTGAGGGGAGGCTGAGTGGAAAGGATATGCTAGAGTAAAATGGTGGGGTGTGAGGGGGCATGGTCAGGCAGCCTGCATTAGTAGTGACTGTTAGGGAAAACTCAAGGGACTGTGAGTTGGGGAAGGGGGTGGCAGGTGCCAAAGGAGCATGATGCAAACTGATTGCTGGGGCAAGTCATGAGAAGGGACAGAGGGAGGGGGTACCTGAGGCCTGCCTAGTGCTTGCTGGGGGGCAGAGAGAGCAGGTGTGGCTGGACTCAGGGGCAGGTGCACTTAGAGAGTGTTATTAGGTGCTGTTTGAGGTCAGTTTTGAATTGTGCCAGACAACTGGTGGCCAAGAGGTGTCCAGGGAGTTCATTCATCCATAGGGGGGTCCGGTAGGCAAATGCATGTTGCCCAAGAGAGGTGCGATGGAAGGGGATAGCCAAGGCCCCTCTAGTCCTCCCTCTGGTGACCTGTAATGAGTTGGCCACCTTGATCAAATTGCCTACACCAGGTGGTGTTTTATTCAATAGAGCCTTCTTCCCTAGGATGCAAGTCTGGAATTTGACCTTGTTTCTTAATGACAGCCAGTTTGCACATTTCTACAGAGTACTGGTGTGAGTGCCACACTCAGCATCCAGGGTGAGTCTGCAGGCTTTGTTGAGTGCAGTCTGAACCCTCTTGAGTGCTGTATCCATTGCCACCCCATAGACCACTAGTCCACAGTCAATAGTAGATATAATTGAGCTGTGGACTGAGAGGTGGAGGGCCCCCAGAGAGAGAGGTATTGCCTGTGGCTGTACAGGACACCAATCTTGGTATTGTCTGTCTTGACCAGAGAGTTAATATGGTGTGCAAACTTGAGGGTATGATCTATTATGACCCCCAGATACTTGAACAAGTGAACTTGTTCCAGCGGCTCACTGCATGAGTTAGAGATGATGAGATAGTGGTGCTTATTTTTGTTGTGGGGGCTGGACATAAGCATAGCCTTCGTCTTCTTGTAGTTTAGTAGCAACTTATGACTACAGAACCAGTCCTCGAGTTTGGAGAAGGAGTTCTACAGCTCAGATTGTAGTGCAGCCTGAGACGTGCTGCTGCTCATGAGCACAGCACCATCTGCATGTAGTATGGGTTTGGTGTTGCAGGCTGTGGGAAGGTCTTTTAAGATGAGGCTGAAGAGTAGGGGCCTCAGTATTGATCCCTGGGGTACCCCTAATGATACCTCTCTTGCGCTGGATACTGTTTGCCCAATTTTGACGCATTGATTTCTCTTTATCAGGTAGTCTTGGAACCAGCAAAGGGCACTGGGCGACACACCCATGTTTCACAGTTGGGTCAGTAACGGGGTGGTTGACTGTATTGAAGGCTTTGGTGAGGTCAATAAAGACAGACCCCACCAGTTTGCCTTCATCCAGGGCCTTATGTGCATAGTTCATGTAGTCCAGCAGAGCAGTGGTGGTACTGTGATTTTGTCTGAAGCCATGCTGGTTGGGGCATGGTAGATTATACTTAATGAGATGGTCGATGAGTTGACCCGCCACAATCTTTTCCACTGCCTTGGAGGGGGGGGGAGAGGATCGAGATGGGTATGTAGTTGGCTACCAAAGACTTGTCGCCTCCTTTATGCACTGGTGTAACTAAGGCCTGCTTCCAAACCACCAGGAAATGGGACAGGGCCAGGGACTTATTGTACAGCATGGTAATGGGCACTATAAGAATGTCCAGGGTGAGGGATAGAAGTTTCATGTCTATCCCGTCACTGCCCAGTCTGGTCTTACCTAGTATTTTCTTGACCATAGTAAGGGCCTCCTTCACCATCACCCTTTTAAAGTAGACGGTTAGGTGAGAACACTCGGTAGATACATTGTTGGAGTGGTTCAAACCAGGTTGAAAATAGGCATGTGGTAGCACTGGGGTACGATCAGTGAAGGCCTTATTGAAGGCTTCTGCAATAGCTAGAGGATCTGTAGTGGGGGTGTTACTGATACTGAGCAGCTGAGGGTGCTTCTTGTCCTCCTTTCCAAGGATGCTTTTGATGTTATCCCAGAATGTTTTCCCATCACCCCAAGAATTGGAAAGCTGGGCCTTATGATAGTTGGCTTTGGCAAGCCAGATTAGCTTGGTGCAGCAGTTCCAGGCTGTTCTGTAGCACTGGTAGTCATGCTTGCTACCTGTGTTTCTGGCCTTCTCCCAGAGTATGTCCCTTTCTTTCAGGTGGGAGAGGAGCTCCCCATCAATCCAGCCATTTGCCTGCCCCCGAATTTTCTTTTTGTGAACAGGGCATAGATGTCACAGATGGAGCTAAAGCCCTTAATGAAGTAACTGAGGGCCTGATCAAGGGTAGGCGCCAGGTCGATATGGCCTGCAAAGTCCTGGAAGAAGCAAGCTACAAGTCCAGGGCCATATTCCATGGGTCTGTTGTTTTAAATAAGGCTTACAGGACCCTGCATGAAGCTAGCTACAGATCTGGCACTGTGCATCATGAGTCTGCTGCTTCATGTTGGACCCGCAGGACCCTGCATGAAGCAAGCTGCAAGTCAAGAACCATACACCGCAGATCTGCTCCATCAAGCCTGCCAAGCAATCTGCAGGTATGAAACCATGCATTGTGGTACTTTCCACACAGTCCTACATCACATAACACACCTATGGGGACTGGCTCCAGATCTGTAACTTGGCCTTGGGACACTAGGGTAGGGGATGGGAAGGGAGTGCAAGTGGGGGTTGAAACTCAAACACCACATTTCCCTTTTGTTTTTTTTGTGACTATATAACCCTAACTGATGCATCACCATAGTTTTTTGCAAAGAATATTTGGGGTTGGCAGTATAGCCTACAGTAATGAGCTGTGAATAAGTTTGGTAAATCCAACAGACCTGGGTTTGATTCCCACAACTTCTACTTGCATACTTTGCACCTCTGAGCAAGTCACTTAACCTCTCCAGTGAGTTGCCCCTCAAAACAGGCACTTGTACCTAATGGGCCTTACCCGGTTACCAAAGAAGAACAATAACAATAAACTGTATTGTGGTGTGGTAGCACCACTATACTTTAATGATGGTTAAGTTAGTGTTTGTTTCAGAAAACTCTATCTTTGCCACCTTATAATTTGGCTATCCTGGGATCTAGGCTTTTGAAACCTGGCATGTTCCCTCTTTGTCCTAATGGAAAATTGTATGTAAATTTTTTTTTTTAAAGAATAAAGGTCCAATAGTCACTGCTTTATTAAGCACCGAATTTACATAAAAATATCCAAAATTATAACTTTGTTTGTACATGGCTAACAAAACAACATAGACAAATTTAAAACCTGATACTCTCAGGTTCATTAGATATGGAGTCACAATAGGACAGTTTGTTATTTTTTTAATGAAAACATTTAAACTTAAAATGTTATCAGTATTTTTCTAGTGTGGAGTTGGTACCTGTGCAAAAAAAAAAAAAGAACAAAAAATATACAGTAAAAAAAGAGCCCTTTTTTAATTGGTTGCTGACTATAGTAAAAAGGAAATGCTATAGCAACTGCTTTAATATGTAGGTATGATGCCATACCCACTGAGTTCGTCAATAAAGCACTACAGAAATCTAGTCTTGTAATCAAAGCCATACAGTTATTATAGGGAGGTTAAGGACTACAGATGTTGCAAAGTTTTAATTCACTGGTGAAGTCGCCAAATTCGCTTCCACAGAGCAATTTGCAAATTTGTGCCATTAGCTTAAAAATATGCCTAACCAAAAATTGCTGAATTTTGCCTGTGAAAGATGAAATCTCACAATTCGTGGACGAAATTCTGCACTTCGCGGTGAAATTCTTCACTTCGCAGGTCAGTCTGCACTTCGCCAATTGTTCTAAATCCATGAATTAATTCACAGATTGAATTTTCCCGACTTCACTCATCTCTGTTAAGGACAGCTCAAGAAGGTAACAGAGAGACAGAGAGAGAGAGAGAGAGAGAGTATGTGAGTGTGAACCAGAGAGCAAGAGTGTGAATGAGAGAGAAAGAGAGTGCAAGTTAAGCACAGAGGCCCATATTTTCAAAGGAGATGTGTGGCCCAAAACGGAGATGTGCAGCGCATCCCAGAAGTTGCACAGAAGCATGATATTCAAAAGGGAGAGATGCGTTGTGCATTTCCAAATGTGCAATCATGCAGAAATAATGCATGTGGTGCAAAAAAAGGGGGCGGGTACATGAATATGCTGTGCATCCATATATTCAGCCAAAATGTGCGAGGCATCTACTGTGCATCCCAGAAATGTGCCATGCAAAGATAGGCAGACAAGACGGATGGCCTAAATCGGCCAGCCATACACTGGAAGGCCATGGAACTGCAGACAGACCATCCTGAGACAGCCCATGGAGGTGCATCAGGACATGCTCCAGGCACCCATACACAGCAATCACGCCAGGACAGAAGTACCCAAAGCCACAGGTGCTGGCACACCATGGGCACTGCCCAGAAAACAATCCCCTATTCTGCATCTGGGACATAGACTACCAGCTACCACATCCCAGTGCTGTTGGGTGTCCCCTAGCACACCAGTGGAGCAGATGGCCACACTGCAGCACATGTACCAGGGGCCATGGCCTGCATCCATGTGGCCTGCAGGGTGCCACCTAGTGGTGGCATGCACCCAGGGTGATGTCTGGGGCAATGGTGCCCAGGTAGCCTAGTGGTACATGTGGCAGCCTGGCACAGGCCAGGAGCTGATCTGTGGCACACACCCACGGTGGTACACCATAGGTGCACACAGATGGGACCCACCCACTCAAGCACCTGGTCACCCACTGCATACTGCCATTTTTTGCAGTTATCACCATGTTCTTCTCTAATACGGGGGTGTATAGAGCACTGCAAGTGACTGTACACTGCATACAGAGCTAGTGTATCACATGCATGTGGTATACCAATCACCCTCTGCCCTCCCTTGTTGCACGTCCAGGTGGGCCCCTGTGGCCACTGTCCAGGTGGGCCCCCTGTACCCCAGTCCAAACCTGTACATGGCTATTGCTAATAGCACTGCACCCATGTCAATGCAGTCCACCCACCCACACACATGCATTCCATCACACCTGCCTGCTAGGCTGCAGTATCTTCTGTTCACCTTTGTGGGATGGTGGGGCAGCCCTGCAAAGCTGGAACTAAGCATGTCTGGGATATGCAAATGGCCTGCATACATTCCAGTAATGAGTTGCGCATGAGGGGAATGGTCTCAAAATGTGCAATGAGGTCATTTTCATATCCCGGCTGAATATTGCAGTTTTGTGCACCGCGCATGTAGCCGCCTAACGCATATTTCCCCATGCTCTGCATAGGGCTCAGGTCACCTGCTGCACTGCACATCTCCCACTGTGCGATCACGCATGTTCAGGATATTCAGCTGGACATGTGCAATTGCATCTCATGGCGCATCTTCTGAATATACCATTATTTTGTGCTGGTGCAGACACTTGCACGATGCAGCCTGGGACTTTTGAATATGGGGCCCAGAGTGGTTAAGTAATCTGACCAAGGTCACACAGTAATTCACTGGCACTGGTGGGATTTAAATGTAGGCCTCTAGCTTCACAGCTCTGTTCTCTAACCACTAGGCTACACTGCCTGTCTTTGAGGAACAGGAAAGGGCCACAGAAGCTTACTGATAAATCTAGAAAAGCAGTGAATACAGCACAAGGATAGAATAAGGGTGATCTGGATTCAATTCCTTATTATGTTACATTATAGAAAGGATAGAACAATCTAAGATGTCTGATTAGTTAAAAAGTACCACCTGACCATTTATTAATTTTCCTATTTAATCAACAGATGGGTGCCTGCCCTACATTCCAAAGTTACATGTTACCTTATAAACAAAATACAAAATCTGTACATTGCATTTGCTTCTGTATTGACATTTTCAGCCACTGTTTTGTCTAGCATGTGATCCTGTGTCTCCCAGCTCAGCTAACAAGCCCAGCATCTGTCCTACTCTCTGCCTCAGCTCTGCTCCCAAACCCAATTCTTGCCACCACTATCCCACTCTTCCCCTAACTGAAGCCAGCAATCAGACATCTCTTCTGCTTCTTGCACAGTGAACTCTCCCCTGGCTTGGCTCAGTACCCAAATGGCTCTTGTAGTCCACACACTGTTTATTACTAATCAAACTAGGGTAGCATGTGGAGGGGAAGGGGCAGTAAATGATGACACAACCATCAGCGCTGACTGTGACGCAGAATGGAGCACCAACACAAAAATCAAGACCTGTCAAGGGGTTAGAGCACAGGTAGAGAGGAAGCAGCAGTAAATATAACACGTGAACAATTTTACCAAGTGGATAAATATCCACTGACATTGATCTTCTTTGTGTATCCCACTCCCCCCTCAAAAAAATAATGACAGTGTACCTATTTTATAAGCACACTAACCCACTCCAGGGCATGTGGTACTGCAGAATTAATGTACCTGCCTATGTATGGCACTTAGCCTCTGAATTTGTGACTTGCAACACAGCATGGTGTGCATTAATTCTGCATAACCCTCTGCCCTGAAGTGTGTTATTGTTTACTTATGTTTCTACCTCAAGAGAAACTAGATCTATGTTTAGAATTAAAGCATAATAATCTGAAGACCAGATAGCCTTCCCAACATCTGGTAATTCACATGTTTCATAAACGAAAATGTTAATGTAGGCGTTTGTTATGCAACCACATCATTGGATATTTTTTTAAATAACACTGTGCTAAGAACACATTACAAAAAGAAAGAAAATGATCATATATGGAGTATGTAATATGCATTTTCTGGTTAGTTAAAGCCACAGTAAACAAGAAGCTCTTAAACAATGAATTAAAATAATAATAAATTAGTGCTGCTTAAGAACATTAAGAAGATTCATTTCTGTTCTATTTATAAGCTAATATAATGCAAAGAGCTCATGTCCTATTGATAAGATGCTTTGCTGCAAACCCGGTAGTCTACCATATTGTAAACACTCTGTCTTTGATGTTCCTGCTAACATCCTGACACCAAAGCAGTGCAATTTCAAATGAGCTAATTAACTAAATTGTTGATGGAGCATGAACAATTCATTCCCTCTGTTAGTTGCACCATGACAACATCAGATTCTAAGACTGAGAAGTTACTCATCTATAAAACCTGTCTATAACCTGCCACTGAAGCTTTTGTATACCAAAAATTAAAGGGACACTGTCAGTTGTGCGCTGATGTTTTGTGTGTCCTGCTAAAAACAATATCTGTAGCCGATAAGTTAATAGCCTCCCAATACAAAGTGGCATCAGTCCAAAAATGTAAACATTTCCTTCATGTCCCCTTTTTAATTTCTTTTCCCAACGTGACATAAACTCCTGCGGAATGCTAAGGAAGGTGTGTGCATGACCAGTGTGGCGCCGGTGCCCGAAAACTCATCCACTGACTTTTTAAAAGTGCTACAAGCCACAGATATGTGCTGACAGTAGCCAGTGTCCTGAGTGCCAGAAGGTTACTAATTTATTCAAATGAGAGCTGCAACATCATTTTAACTTTGAAATGTAAAGCGGTGACTCTGGGCATGTGCATTAGCACTGGAGTCATGACTTTTCATTTCAAAGTTAAATTATGTTGCAGTGTTCATTTGGATAAATTAGTAACTTTCTGGCACTCAGGACAGTGGCTGCTGTCAGAACATTTTTTGGCTTCTAGCATTTTACTCACCAATGGACAAGTTTTCGGGCATTTTTGGCACCACAGTGGCTACTGTCAGCAGAATTTTTTGGGGGCTCCTAGCATTTTTAAAAAGTCAAACTTGCTAATGGTTGAGATTTGGAGCACTTTGGCACCACACTGGTCATGTACGAGCATTCCAGAGTGGTACATTGGGTCGGTAAACCAAATGAAGTTTTATTTATTTATTTATTAAATTTTAGTGACCGGGTAGGCCCAAGAGAAATAAGAGAAACAAAATAAAAATCCATTTTTCCTACTGATGGCATTTTATATGGGGAGGCTTTAGCTACTATGGCTGCAGATATCGTTCTAGCAGGACACTGAAACCATTAGCAAATAGCTGTCAGTGTCCCTTTAAAATCATTGTAGCAGCTGTCAGTGTCTCTTTAAAATCACTACAGCAATCTGACCTGCTTCAAAAAACAAGCAGTACGTGTTGCATGTAGGCCACAAATGTACTGTTATTTAAGGGACAAATTCACTGGGTAATGAATTAAGCAATAAACCATAACAGGGTGTGAGTTATGCTGGGATTTACCCATGGCTGGCAAGGATTAGCCACGAGGCCGCAGGCCGAGTGGTCAAACCAGGTCAGCTGTGGGTAAATCCCAGTATAACCCACACCCTGGAATGATTTATTGCAATTATACAATGTTCCCCTGTGGTTTTTGTGAAAAAAAAAAAATAAAGAAAAACATTTTTTTGGGCAGTTTGAATGTTTTTTAATGTGTTTATTCTTGTATCACAAAACATAGTTCCTTGCTGCTAGGTAGAATATTGACATTCCTCTCCCCCCCACACACACACACACTTAGATAGACATATGAGTACAGGAATGTTGGTTTATTTAATTTTAAAGAACTAAAATACTTGAGAGAAGCATAAAGGAGCTGCATATTGGCAGAGAAGAGTGGCTGGGATAGCAAGGTGTGAAAGGCAGAGAGAGAGAGAGAAGCATCAGTGTCAGCGGCATTCACTATAGTGATCACTGCTGCCGACTCAGGAGGTGACTTTTCCTTTTTCTTTAATTATTTTTATTTTTGAGTTTTGAGATCAGGAGCATAAGGATGTTACTTAAGTACTGCCAGGGATTCTTCCCATCACAGTTGCACTTTTTGGAAATTAACCATGAAAGCGGGTGGTTACTAGTAGCCAGAAGGAAGATAGGGAGTGCTGCAGTTCAATACTGGCAGTTCATCTATGAGAGGCAGAGTACTGATTTTAGCATTAGTTTTGTCTATGGCCGACTGAGGTAAATTATCTATATTGTGCTCAGTAATGTCAGGCATTTCTTTCTATTGAGCAGGAATTTAAGTGACAATAGCTTGTAGCCCTTTAGGTCAGATTGAAGTCTATTTTTTGTAGTAGCGGACAGCAACTAAGAGGTGACTTGGGTGTGAGCATGAGCGTGGAGCATCAACGATAAAAGTGCATGACCAACTGGAGAAAAAAAAAAGTTTATGTCAGACAAACTGGGTTTGGTGTTTGTTTTTTATAGTAAAGTTAATTTTGGATCTTGGTGTAGTTGTCTTACCTTGTGCTTTAGCAACTGAATACCGCAGTTAAACAGAGGTGGAGTATAGCCACAAATGGGGTGGAAAGCAAGCAGGAGTGGACTGGACAGAGTGCAAGACGTGAGATGGGTGCAGTCATTGGTTAGGGGAATGAGCTCTGGAAATATACTGCACTTTGTGTTTTAAAGTCTCGGTTTACCATCACGGTTTAGCGGGAGTTAATATGACAGTCTTCACTGGCCTGCAGTTCAGTGACTGAGCATCTCGCCATCCATCGCTGTCTCTGCCTGTCTATGGTTGAAGTGATTTCGGGGAGGGAGGGGATCCTGATGTGGCTGACTGGCCACTGGCACCTTTTCCCATTGGTATATCATAGGATTTACCACGGGTAAAATGTGCCAGTCAGCCAATCAGAGTAAAGAATTATTGGGCCCCATTGTATAATCAGCTATAACCTCTTTAAGACTAGTACACCTGTGAAAGGAACAAATATCAAGGGCTGGTATCCACCTTTGCATGTCCTTTCATAAGTGTAATGTTTCTGCAATTATGGTTGACCACACATAAATTTTGTAGAAATGTCAGTTTTCCTTTCTTGGATTTTGTGCACATCATTGTAGCCTATCCAAGATATCTGTATGAAAAAAACAGATGACCGTTCTCAGCTGACATTGTACTTATTTATGCCATCATAGTGCTTACCATGGCAACAGTCTGTGATGTCATAGACAGTACCTGGAAGATCCACTGGGGACAGTCATATGCTTTTTGAAAGGCACAGTGAAATAAGTTCTGCATTATCTGAAATAATGAGATGATCAATAATAGGAAAAGTAGTGAAACCCGTAAAACATTAAACCTAAACATAATTGTTTAAAATAATTTAGAAAGCCTTTTATTGTAGTAGATACCGCACCTGCTCTTTAAAGCATTTTTCCATTGCTAGGACATTTTTAAAACATAATAAATATGCTAGCATACTGGTGCAGTATAGCACTACTGCTTATAGCGCTAATGACTGGGAGTGAGCCTGGAGCATGGAGGGTCAGCCAGGGAGAGGAAGACTGCTCTCCTTATCCAGGGAGGTGGAAGCATGGCACTCAGTTTTTGCCTGGCCTCTAGTGGTGGCTAAGGGTCATGACATGGGAGCTGTAACAAGTGTGCAGAGGGGTGGTAGGAGTCAGGTGCACCACGTGTGGAAGCGCAGTCAGTGTCACCCTTGACATCATTGTACATCCACTGCCCAGGGTGGGAAGAAGTGTTGGCAATCATCCTGGCTGGCAGGATGAGCACTGACCCCTTGCAGGCCCCACACTGGTGACCCAGGCACTGACCACAATGGATCTTAGACCAGCGGAGTCGAGGCAGACTCCCTGCCACTCTGCTACAAGGAGTTTGGCTGGGTTAAGTCCAGGGAGAAGACAGGTGATGGGACTGGGGGGCTCAGTGTGAAGAAGGCCAGCCAGGGTGGGAGCATAAAGGCAATGACAAATTATAGGGGTGCGGTCACGCCCCTATAGTTAGGGTTGAGTTGTCACTTTAATGTTAAACCCCAATTTTTGCACTTTAATAACTTCTTAACCATTCAATGTATTTGCATGAAATTCTGCATGCATAATCTTGCATGGCAGAGCTTTGGATATGCCAAGTATTGTTCTGGTCAGATGTGCGAATTCTGAGATCTGAATAATGCAAAAAGTTACTTTTTCAGGATTTTTTCCCATTGGTTTTGCTGGATTTTCTATTAACTTGGCTAGCACCCAAACAGTTTGGAAATATTTGGTCTGAAATTTTCAGGGTAGAAAGTGTGTGATCCACATATGTGCCTTTTGCTTGTTTGGTGAAAAAATACTAATCTGCTCCAAGGTTAATTAACTTTGAAATTTTAAATAATTGGTACTGAGCATGCTCAGTAAGCACTTAAAATTAGCTGTATGATATGAAAAAATTATTCTTTTTTTCAGATTGACATCATCCTTTTTCATGAGAGGAAAAGTCATTTTTTGTTTGCTGCCATCTTGTTGTCAGTTTTCACCACAAATTCAAATTTCAGAAGAGTCCAAAATGATATTCTGGAGTGCAAGCAACAAATGCATGTTGCTTACCTGGACCCCGTTAGTTACATTCTGCACTTAACTGCTGGATAAATGGCCTTGAATTTTTTTATTTTTTTTTACATTTAAAATCATTTTTTTCTGACTCACTTATCAAGAAATAAATTCCTTTTTTGTATTTAGCCAATGGTTCCTGACTCTCTTAATCTTTCAACTACACTACCGCCCATACTGTTTGGAAGTTTGCTCTGAAATTTTGAGGGTAGAATGGGGCTGGGCAACAGATGTACCTTTTGCTGGTTTGGTGAAAAATAGTAATCCCTTCCAAAGAGTTATATACTTTTTTTAAAGGTTATAAATCTTTTTTCGTGAGAGGAAAATCCTTTTTCATGTGCCAGTATCTTTTCCCTGGTGTCTAATGGCACCCCCCCACCATCTGATTGCCGTGCTCCTCATATCAGTATATATTCCCTGATGTCTAGTGGCATCCCCACCTTTCAATCACCCTCCCCATACTTATAATGTCTTTCCCTGGTGTCTAATGGCACCCCCACCATCTGATCACTGTCATTGTAATAGTATATTTCCCTAGTGTCTAGTGGCACCCCCACCCCTCTGATCACTGTCCCCGTAGTTTATTAATTTTCTGTGGTATAGTGGCACCCTCAACCTTCTGATTGCCATCTCTGTACTTAATTTTCTCTGGTGTCTATTGGCACCCCCTACCCCTCCAATCACCTTCCCCATATGTTTTCAGGTTTTCCTGGTATCTAGTGGCACCCCCCCCCCATTCCCGTGCTTTGCTGAAATAAAGAAAACCGTCCCTTGATGTCTTTTTTCCCTTGAAAACAAAAAGAAAAAAAAATAGTCCCTTGGCACTCTGACACCCCACCCTGACCTCTCACTGGGCACCCATCACCCCCCACAACCCAAAACACCCTCACTCATCGGAACCAGTTACAGGACGAAGATCCACTCTCTGATCAAAGACATGTGTGGCTGCTGGAACTGCTGTCTGCAATGTGAGAAACTAAGGTACATGTCATTCAACATATTTCAATGGGGCTTTCAACTCTGTGGCATAACTTTGCCATTTTTGCATATTTTAAGCTCATGTTTTCAACACAGCCTTTTCGGGACTCCAACTTATGAGCAATGTTGGTGGAATTGTGCCAATCTATCTGTAAAGGCGATTTTGTGGTCACTTGTCAAAATCATCTTTTGGGTGGGATTTGAAAATTTCCACCACCCTTGTTCATGAGGCGGGGTCATAAGACGGCAATTGTGAATTTTGGAGTGAAAACACGTAACAATGCCAAAGTTATCCACATACGTTGACATTTTGCTATGCTCCCTTGTAACTTTGGCAATTTTAAATATTTTGACTTGAAATTTTCAACATAACCACCTCATGAATGTGACAGCTGTTATTTTTCAAATCCTGGCCAAAACTGTGCTTTTGCACCTGTGGCATGCATTGGCGCAGTAGTGGCATGGAGTCACGTTTTGGCAGGGATTTCAACATTTTTATTACTAGGTTCATGAGGTGGGATACTAAGAAGGCTTTGCTGACAATTTAATCCCTGTTTTAATACAAATATGTACGCATCTAAGGAGGGATGAAGTGCTGGCCCTGCTTCCACAGACAAATGAGGATACAATTATACTATCTCAAAAAATGTAAGGAAATTCTTTGCAAAAACATCGTTAATGCACTAGTTAGGGTTGAAGTGACAAAAGCAAGGAAATGTGGCATTAGGGTTTCCAACCCTAACACCTCACCCCCATCATGCAGGCAGCAACAGGCTGGTGTAATGGTAGCACTACTGCTTACAACGCTGATGACTGGGAGTGAGCCTGGGGCATGGAGGGTCAGCTGGGGAGAGGGGGACTGAGAATCCAGAGGACTGATCTCCTTATCCAGGGAGGTTGAAGCATGGCACTCAGTTTTTGCCTGGCCTCTAGTGGTGGCTGACGGTCATGACATGGGAGCTGTAACAAGTGTGTGGAGGGGCGGTAGACGTCAGGTGCACCACATGTGAAAGCGCAGGCAGTGTCACCTTTGACATCACTGTACACCCAGTGCTCAGTGTGGGAAGAAATGTTGGCAATCATCCTGGCTGGCAGGATGAGCACCGACCCCTTGCAGACCCCACACTGGTGACCCAGGCACTGACCACAATGGATCCTAGACCAGCAGGGTCAAGGCAGACTCCCTGACACCCTGCTACAGGGGAATTGGCTGGGGTAAGTCCAGGGAGAAGACAGGTGATGGGACTGGGGGGCTCAGTGTGAAGGGGACCAGCTGGGGTGGGAGCATAAAGTCAATAACAAATTATAGGGGTGCAGTCATACCCCTATAGTTAGGGTTAAGTAGTCATTTTAATGTTATTGACCAACGAAATGTGGTGTTAGGGTTTCCAACCCTAACACCTCACTCCCACCCTGCAGGCAGCAACAGGTGTGGGGTGTGCCTTGGGGTTGTCAACCTTAACGCTCACCCCATTCTCATACACTATACCATCTCAGCTTATTTACTTATGGAATGGGGTGAGCATTAGGGTTGAAAACCCCAAGGGACACCCCTCGCCTGTTGCTGCTTGCAGGGTGGGGGTGGGGTGTTAGGGTTGGAAACCCTAAAGCCAAATTCCCCTACTTTTGTCATTTCAACCCTAACTAGTGCATTAATGAAGTTTTTGCAAAGAATATACATATTTATATAATATTCAAACACTATATTTGTATATCTGTATACACCCATGTTCTTTACTACCAAGGACATCTGCATTGTAACATCTCTGTGTCTCCAAATTCTCAAATTATCCTCCTTCTCTGCCCCCTGTTGAAACCATAATTCTGTGTGTGTGACGTCACAGTCTGTTGCTGTGTAAATGACTATGATGTCACAAACAGTGAATTATGACTTTAGAGAGGTTCAGAGCAGAAGGATAAGATAAATTCTAAGACACAGAAATACTGTTTTCATGCAAATAGCCTCAGTAATAATAAGAATGAGAGAATGACATATGGAACAGTAGCATAACATAAGCTAACTTGCTTCTCAGTATCATAATTTTTTTTAAATGTGAATCCTGGATACTGGAAAGGCACTCTGAGATTGTGCAGATCTACTTCTTCATTTGATCAATGTTAGTTTGTAAGCATTCAGTTTTTTTTTTCCAGAAATTGTTTTGATCCCCAATGTTGGCTGGCCACCTTCTGATGGGCCTCCCTGCCCCATCACTCACCATCTCTGGGGCTTATCTTTGCTCATCCCCCCCACAATGTACCCTTTGTGGTAGGGCCCTCAGGGCTGGTAAAACCCCTAAGGAGCAGGATCCAACATGCAGGATTTCCAGTAGGGGGTGTGAGGCCTGAAGGGGCCAGTCATTATCTGTCTCTGGTCAGAGCTTTTTCCACCAGTCTTTTCTCTCCTGGGGATCCCTGACATGCTAAGATACATGCTAGCATGTGCACCTGCAGCCATGCCAGTCTCCATCAGCATCCCACCCCAGCTGGAGCCCATGACTACACTGACACAAAGCAACCACCAGGCATCATGCATGCTGCCGGGAACACATCCTCCCTCCTCAAGGGAGGTCAACAGTCTTTAGGATGCTCAGTCTTTCCTCTCCCAGCCAGCCCTTGAACAACCAGAATCCACTCCCGATCCCGGGTCATTGGCATAGCAAGTGGTAGTGCTAGTGATGCGCTATTGGGAAAATCCGCATAACAGTATTTTAAAAATATTTATATCTATACATGACTATGTCAAGTAGATACATAATGTTTCCTGGTGCTTTATAATACAATATAATCATTAAATGAAAAATAAATTATGTGCTTTATTATTATATTTCATTAGTATTTATAAACATGCAAACATCAAAAGAACTGAAACATATACTGGGGGCCAATACATTTCAAATAACTTTTTCTAAGATTTGAGGGCAATAGTGGAATTATTTGAAAATGAGAATGTGTGCTCATTAGCTTGTTAAATCAATACAATTTAATGGTTTTGAAACAATATCACTGTGTATATGCAGGAAGAAATGCTAATTCAAACCTCTGTAGGTGGTCCAAGTAATTACATTTCCTAAATATAGTGATGGCCTCCAATATGTGAAAATGCACAGACTTTACTTACAGCATATTAAACATTAATGGATGTAATCAACCTACTTTAAAAACTGCCCAAAATCTTCACAAACACTTTCACAGCCAGGCCATTTGCACACTCCATGACCATAGAGAGTATGAGAGGCCCCAGTCTCCTCATGTGACGAGCTGCAGGGAAAGAACACAGCGTCAGATTCATCTCAAAAGCCATAATCGTTGGAGGCTGCTAGCGCCTGTCAGGTTACGATCAGTGACAAACGGGTCAAAACAGGTCAATTGAGCTCAGAGCAGTCAGGAAAAATTAATCATTCTATTGAATAGTTCAACTGCCAAGGCTAGATGATGTTCCAATTAGGAAAGAAATAGAGCCAAAGATGACTGTTAATAAAGGATAAAAAAATAAGATGACTGTATAATGTTGTCTGGTAATTTTGCCAGATGACACTGGTGTAACTTTACCTATAAATAAAGGGAACAGTCATTAGGAGACAGCTACACTAAAGCAAACAGAATTGTCTCTGGTGATGAAAACAAAAAATAATGCTATTGCAAACATTTACTTAGAAGGGATCGTATAACCACTTTTAGTATTTTCTGTAAGAATTTCATTTTTTGCAATATTTTCAATACAGATGAATTGCATTACAGTAAATGTTTTGATTATTAGCTGTGATGTACCTACAGCACATCTAGGATGTGACATTTCCTTGGTCAGAATGTTCAGTCTGCATAGTAATAATAATCAGTTTTCACATCCTTTATTTTTGTTTTCATATATTTATTTAAATACACTTTGCAAGGAAACACTAGGGGCCAGATTAACAAAAATTGCAAAGCACAGTGCAAAAGTTTGTGTTGTGCTTTGCAATTGCCAAGGTGTCAGAGGCTGAGTTCACAGTTGGATAATGCACCTGCACTATCCAACTGTGAATAGGACCAGAATGAAGCAGTGCTAACCCCATTACAGGTACCCACTATAGCGCCGTCCCAATACGCATCCCAGATAATGGCCCTACAATGAATAGCACAGGTGCACTATTTACAAAAGCAGCCATGTAAATGAGCCCATTGGGCATGCAAGGTGCTATGTGGCTATTTGCAAGCCCAATATGGGCCCATTTATGTGGACCGCAACAGAGTCTAGTGCACCCCACCCCTCACTGATCGCTGGCCCAACAGTAATATAGTTCACTGTCCCTGATGGCTAGTGGTCTCTCCTCCATGCCAGTCACTGGCCCGAGAAAAAAAAGAATAGTCCCTGGTGCCACTGGTCCCCCCATGATCACTGATAGTCAGCCCAAGAAAAAGAATAGTCCCTGGTTCAGTGGTCCCCCCACAATAATCTCCGAGCACTGGCCTGTAGATATAACAGTATTCTCCCTGGTGGTAGTGGTCCCCCTCCCCGTGATCTCAATTGCCAGCCAGTACAAAAAACTTTCTCCTTGGCACCAGTGCTCACCCTACCCTGTGATCATCAATCCCTGGTCCAAGTAGAAAAAAGAAGTCTCCTGGGTCCAGATTCCCCACACCCATGCCCGATAGACAAGATACTATTCCTGGTATCTAATGGTCCCTTCCCCGCACACTCCCTGTAAAATAAATGAACCAGTCCTTGGCATCTAGTGGACCCCTCCTATCCCGATCTCCTGTAAAATAAACAACTTTCCCTTCCCCGATGTCTAGTGGACCCCCACCCCCAGCAGGTAGTACCCCACCACCTTGCTCCCCCATCCTGAGACCCAAGCCTGCAACTCACGCCCTCCTCTCACCACCTTGACCAGCTGCTGACTGAGCTGTCATGGAGCACATACTGTATCATGTATGCTCAATGACTGATAGTTCCTGTCAATCAATGAGTGTGTACTATACACAGTATACACTCCTTGATAGCTCAGATGGTAGTTGGCCATGGTAGTGACAGGAGGGCTATGCCTGTCTCTGACTCGGGTTTGGGATGGGGGAGCAGGGTGGTGGGGCAGTACCTGCTGGGGTGGGTGGTCCACTAGACACCAGGGAAAGTCACCTCCTTCATGTTGGGATGGCAGTCACGGGGGGGTGTTGGTCTACTTGAATAGCTTGCATCCTGATGGGGATGGGGTTCGGACAGGGAGTGGGACCACTGGACACCAGGGAGAATCATACTGTCCTACTGGGGCATTGGATCTGGTGGGGGGAGGGACCACTGGCCATGAGGGAATATGTATGCAGACATTGAGGGAGGGATCAGGCTGGGTGAGGGACCACTGGCCACCAGGGAAATGGATTTCCAACATCAGACAGGGCACTGGATGGGGTGCAACTGCTAGCACCATGGATAACTTATATGTCTAATATTAGGCTGTCGATCAATGAAGGGGGGAACCACTGCATGAAATAACAATGGGCATGTGTGCGAGTGGGGGAAGGGACCACTGGACACCAGGGAATATATGTGATTCCGTCGGGCAGGGCATCAGGTGGGGGGAGGGACTGCTAGCCACCAAGGAATATACTTTTCTATGTCGAGTAGGGCACTGGATCGGGGAAAGGACCACTGGACACCAGGAAATGGTAGTATTCATTCCGGGCCAGCAATCAGCGATCATGGGGTGGGGGGAATACAGGCTTTACAACCAGACCAGAGATCATGGGGGGGGCAGACCAACTACCACCAGGGAATAATCTTTTTACAGTGATTGGTGGGTTGGGAGGTGGCACTGCAGTACCTCCACCAACCACTAGGGTTGTGGGGTATTAAAACAAGATCTCGGTCGCTGGTATTTGCTCCCTGGAAGGGGATTGAACAAAAGCCCTTGCGCGGAGCAAATACTTTATGAAATGGACAGCACTGATATTCACGTCCCTTCCCCATCATTTGCACTGCGGCCCCGTTCACACTTTGCCCTGGTGCAAACCTGGTTTGAGCGCACAAACCGTGCTTTTGTGAATATCAGCTGGGCACAAAACCTGGTTTGCTCCTGCAAAACTGGGTTTGTGCCGGGCCAAAGTTTTGTGAATCTAGCCCTTGATAAGGTAAGACGATCCCCTTTTTATGAATGCCTGGGGCAGCAGACAGAGGGAACCACACCAAATTTATAGCATACTAATAGTCAAACACATTCTAAATGTTCAATTATGCATATTCAAATAAAGCAAATAAAAGTACAGGTATGCAGCTTGAGTTACTGTAATACAGACAGGTGTCTTTTAATGTTTTATGAGTGGCAGTAGATTTTATAATAGAAGGTATATTGTTCCAGTAACTATGGGCTTGGCATCCATATACTGCTTTTAATGAGTTATCTGTTTATTTATATACTGCAGAACACTTTCAAACATGTTGTCTGGTGTACTGATACATGATAATGGTAAGAAACGGTTTGAATTTGTGGATACTAATCAGCTTACTATCTTAAATGGCAGGACAGATATCGTATTGAGGGAGCAGCTATATTTTACTCTCTCATGGGTGAATATGTTGTAGATTTTACTATTTGTCAGATTTTGTATTTGGGATTTTATCACACACTGTCTCTTACTTCCTGGTTAGATAGTGATCACTTTCCTACTGTCGTGGAAAAATCCCTTAGAAATTCATATACTGAGATGAGGAAATCTCAATGAAATGTGCACCAACCTCCTATTGAAATCCATAACTTAAGACTTAAATGGAATGGTGTCATAGAGAAGCGAGTTACAGAAACTCTTGAGTGTGATTATATTGCAAATACTCATGATTGTATTATGATGGAGCCCACTGCAGAAAATACTTTAAAATAGTTTTGGATATTTCTGATGGGATCACCCCTTGTCTGCACAAAAGCAATAACAGTACAAATTGAAATACTGCTTTGTTTAATAACCAATGTCTTTAAGCCAAAAAAGTTGTCAGATAAAATTCATTGACGGGAACCCCTCAAGATGCAATTTTACTTGGTTTGATAAAAGCAGAAACAGTGGAAAGTAATTCAACAACAAATATTTTACAGAAATGCCTTTTGGCAAAGATTTTTTGTGAAGCCATATAAACTAAAAATGCAAATGTTTTTCTGGCAATTAGTGTGAAAAGCACAAATAGCACAAATTATTTCAAAAATGCTACTTGATCAATGGAGTTATGGGCTACAGAAAACAATATTTTATCTCCATTCCATGCAGGTTTTAGAACAGGCTTTTCAACTTCTGATCACCATTTCACTCTCACATTTTTTGAAGAAATACATGGGAGTACATCAGCAAGAAGGTTATGCAGCTTATATTGACTTTTGATCTGCATTCAGCTCAATGTCTAGGCTTATCTTTGGGGAGAAAATGTAAAACCTAAGAATTCACACTAATCTTCTTGGTGCAATAAAACTTTTATTTGACCCTACTTGGGCAAAGATATAATTTGGAAGTAAAGGGAATTTAGTGGAACTATTTAGATGAGCAGAGGGGTTAAACAGGATGGATCCTTACCCTACTGTTGTTTAATAATAAGGCAGGCAAAAAACTCTAGGTCTATGGCGCTTTGATAGAGCCCATAGCGGATAATCTGTAAGATGTTAACTTCAAGCTGCACAAGTGAAACTTAATGCACAAGCCCTTTATTCCTCCAAGGTCTATGGTTATTTTTCAACTGATTCACTTCAGGCTGTTATTCTCATATTACATACAAGCTGTTAAGGACATCCTGTCTCTACAGTATGCCATGGTACTCAGTGAGAGCTGAGTTGGGTCTTACTAAGTTGTAATACTTACAGTATGTTAGGATGATGCCTTATTTGTTAAAAGTTAATGACATGGGGATGAGCAGAATCCCAGCATTATGTCTATCAGCAAATGCAGCATTATTTTCCCTGGGATGAGGTACACCATGGCTAATAATCTTTAAAGCAATTTCAATGGCATGTGACTTCAATATTAATAGAACTGCTTTCTATCCAACATACTTTTTTTGTGAATTCTTTTTCTGCTCTACTGGTATGGCAGGGATATAGCCCATATTCAGCTCTTACTAGATCTCCACCACCTCCACCCCAGCATTCCCTCATCCTGCCTGCATTTGGAGATCTGTTGTTTCACCCAATGGTGGGGCTCCCCTTGGGGCCAAGGGGAGAGTAGCACATCTACCTGGGTTCCCCTGACCAGCAGTCTGGGTATCATTCGCTATGGTGCAGTGGTTGCTCCAGGCTTCGCAGCACACAATCCAGAGGGGATTTTCTTGGTTGTGTCCCCATGAAGGTGCAGATGTGCACTGATGTTCAGGCACAGCCACACGTGCTCCCACATATGGCGTACCAATGTCCATTATACAGTGCCTCCTGCCTTAGATCTTGCAGTTCCTGGCCACTGTACTGCTAGCCTCCTCTAGGAATCAGCATGTCACCAGGTACCACAGCCCAAACCTCAGAGGAGGGCAGCAGTTCAAAAGATGGTCATCCTACCTCCTTCAGGATGGTGCGCTGATGTTCTGAGGTCATTTTCAAACCCGGATCTTCAGCATCACAATCAGTAGCACTACCACTGTGCCAGCAGGTCAGCCTCTATTTTCAACATTCTGATACCCATATCTTACAGAAGTATCAATAAATATGGTTATTTTATGTGGCTAGGCAAAACAACATGGCTGAACTCTGTACTTTCAGATTCAATCCTGGCTAGTCCATTGTAAGACTGTACATGAATGCAAGCCATATCTGGACTTACTCCATAATCCTGAAGGCAAAAGAATACTAACCTCTTTTCATTTTCAAACCTTTTCCTTTAAAATACTGGAAGCAAATTACAGTAAGAACTTTGATGTAACCTCTCTGAAATGTGGATGTGGCATAGTAAATGCTGAAGACTTAAAACATTTATTCTTCACTATCCCTGGTATGCAAATATTAGAAAACAATCTTGTTAGGGTCTATACTTGCAAATTTGTTTACTGTGACAGATGACTTGATAAATAATTTGTTTGCATCAAAATATAAAGACAATTTAATGAAGCTTGTAACATTTTGTAAAATAGCCTTGAAGACAAGAACTGCTTTAACTTAATCAGAAAAAACATTAATTCCTATGTCCATATATATAAAGAAACGATATATAGATTTTGTGCAGCCCTTTTAACTATGTATTGGATATGTATCATTTTACTGTATTAATCAATATAATTTACTTGAACTTGGATTCCAAGCACACAGTACATTGTGCAGTGTAAAACACGTGCAGTATATACATACATACATAGGAAACTTTGAATACAGAGGGGTGGAAAAAACATAAAACAGGCTCAACAATTGTTTGAGACATCCAGAAAGTGGCAAAAGTAACAGTAATGAGACAGTTTGCTCTAGAGGTTAGAGCACCTGCCTGGGAACCAGAAGATCATGGGTGCGAACTCCTACAGAGTCAAATACTCTTTCTGTGACCTTGGATAATTCACTTACCTCATTAGTGCTCCAGTTCACTACACTTGGCTGTCAAAATGGGTAGAAGTAGGACCCCACCAGAAAATGAGTTGACATACCTCAGCTGGTGTATTTTGGGTAAATTAACTATAAAATAAATTAAGGCTAAACTTACAATCCCAACACATACCCTAGTTGATGATAACTGTGGGTATCAAAAAACAGTGTCGGCGGTGGATGTCAAGAACAAGAATATTTTTTAAAACTACTAAACAATGTTGTGAAAATGCATTAACTCCTGATGATCTAGAAATGGAATGTGCCTTGAAACCACTGTTTTTCTTGCTAGCCACAGTTTGCCAGTCAAACCTAAACTCTGACACATGGAATTCAATCATTCTGCTGTATAACCCTTTCAGATCTATGCAGCAAGCAGTGTTGCAGATAGACTCAGCAACGTTTGCCCATTTTCCAATATGGATTATGGAATGGAAGAGTAGCCTATCTGGACTAGGGATTTTAGTCTGAAAAGAGTACTTGTAGCTGGTTTTGTTATACTTGGTATAGTTATTTCCCCTCTATCAACTTTTTTCTCAGAACTAACTATGCAGATTTAAAATATTGTTAGCCTTGCATAAAATAATTTATTGTATTAGAAAATGGTTAGCTTATTTAAATGCACATAACATCATGAAGAATCCTGAGAGTAGAAATGCAATGTGCAGTATTATAACAAACACTTCCAGGTATATGCGTAATGTCAGTATACTGATTTAACCTTCAACATTACAACAAATTTCAAAGAAAAGTTATTCACAATGGTAATTCCATCTGTTATAAATTTGTTCTACATACTTATTGCCTGGTGTAGTATTTCTAAATATGGGTCCCGCGGCTCCCTGAGGGTCCATGAGGCTTCACGTGGGGTTGAATAAGTGGGGTTGAGAAGTGGCACTACTAAAAAGCTCCATTGGGGAAATGTTCTTGTGAGGAATGCTAATAACAGGTGATACAGTGGTATAAAAGCAAGTAAGGAATATAAACCAAGCACAACCTTCTAATTAAATAACTTGTTATTCTATATAAGTACTGGTAAATGTATAATGCATTTTATTCCTACTAAATACTGAATAAACTTAATATTTGCAACAAACAATTACTCTTTTTTTTGGTGATATCCCTGATTAGGCAGTATCTGGCCATGGTCAGGATTCCTCTGTATCAGAAAGTTTGACAATTCTTGACCTAGTGCTACCTCCATACAAAAAATATCAAATCCTTGACTTACCGCCATACTTGGATTAAAAACACTGGTCATACATAGTTTATGAAAGAACGCATAATAGAATTACAACTATTGCTATTTACCTGTCTCGTCTTGCATTAAGGACTGAAGACTGCCCATTCACCATGGAATGATGAGTAATTGGTGGGGATGCTTTGGAAGTGGTGGAGGAGGTAGTAGAATTAGAATTGTTTGTAGTGAGGTCTAACCCTCCATGCTTAATGCCATTGTCTTCCATACTGTGGACTCCAGTCACTTCTTTCCACAACTGCTGAATTTCAGCAGGGCTCAAACCAGCTGTAAAATTAAAGAAAGTCACTATCATGCAACAGTGATTGAAAGTAACAACACAACTATGAGCTATATTCACCAGCATTTGACATGCCAGTTCTCTTAATAAGGCAACAGGCATCTAAAGGGGAATCTAAAGTGTTGTCGACTGGAGCACAGCATCATTAAAGTTTTAATTATAAAGACATGTGTCTAAGAACTTGTTCTTTGGTTTTGAGTTAATAAGAAGGACTTGTGCAGTAAGATTTGGCAAAACTAACAGAAACATTTTGTCATGGATATCAGAAATCCAAAATATGATCTATACTATAGGAGCTAGGCATTTAAATTATGTGTATTTTTGCAGTTTGGATTAAATTCATTAAGAGGGAAACATGAAATTCAGTTTTAGGAAATTAAGATTTTATAAAAATGAATACCAACACGTGTGAGGAAGGTTCAAAGATTTCTTGCTACTGCTAGTTTTTTTTTTTTTTTTGTAGTAAACATAACAATCACATCATTTATTGTTTCTGTTTGCATTTCTTGGTGACAATTGTTTACACACTCACAGACCCATGTAAAAAGGCATTAAAATGGTAAGCCACTTCAACAGAAAGAAAATGCCAACTTTTCTCAGGGGATGCAAAAATGTAATGACTGAGTTTCTGCATTTGCAGACACATAATGCAGTTGTATTTCATATGCAGTTTGAGGATGTGTGAGGGGATACATCCTTTTTAGAAAAAGCAATCTGTGATTGACTATGGGGAACTAAGAAAGGTTACCCAGCTTGGATGGTGACACCACACCCCCCCCCCAGTAGGCTTTATAGTTCTGCTAAACCAGCAACTGTAAGATGTGTAGAGGATATGCTATGGAGGAAGTTATGTAGAATATGTTATGGAAGGGAATGGTGAAAGCTGTACAGAAGATATGTCATGAAAAGGAAAAGAATTTGATGTTACACAGCATATTATACACACTGTATGCCACAATGCTTTAAAAGCAATGAACACTTGTGTCAGTAATCAGGTGAGCACAGAGAGATTATGTAAAATGTACAGATGGTTAAGGACAGAAAAAGATTAGAGCATGATTTTAAAAACCCTTGACACAGGTACAATTCCTATTTTTGGGCTGTGCCAACTTCAGATGAAATGCACAAACATGTTTGATTGCTATTTTCAAACATTTTGACACATTTGAGATGCTTTGCCTGCTTTACATTAATCAATTGGTGCATGTGTCATTTTTTATGCACAATTTACAACACTTGTAAACCAATACTAGATCATGTTTTAGATTGTCTGTTGTTCTACTTAAAGTAAAGCAGCTGTACTAAAATAGAGATGCAAGTCAGAGCATGTGTTGTGAGGGTCCTTCAAAAATCCTGCCCCATGGATTTGGGGCCACTGAATCTGTCCTGATGTTCCTTTGTTGCTTTGCTCTGCTGCTACAGAGCTCACACTACCCCTGCCACACATTTATTCCAAATAACCTCTTTAGAGATGTCCCATTGAGTACTATACTCCAAGATAGTCTCTGCATTGATCACAGTACTGAGTAGACTGTTTCCCCTATCTACTACCAGCTTTGTAACAAAGCACTTTCTGGTATCCTTCTTAATATCTGTTCAGGCTGAGGTTGTGTCCCATGGTAGTTGTGAAGCTTCTTATAGTGTATGGTGAAACACTATTGTGCATGGAAATGCATACACCGTAAAAAGTAATTCTGCTGCAGTAGTGACATAGCTACTAATGTAGAATGCTTTTTCATTCTGTGTTAGTAGCTATGTCACAATGCAAGCATCCCCATCAGCACTGTGGTAGTTGAAGGGTCACACGAGTGAGCTGGCTGGCAGGTAGTTGGCGGTGAAGTGCATGCTGCTAAAAGCAAGGACAGCTTTTGGGAGCACAAAATGTAAGCAAGTTTTCACCATATACGATATGGAAAAGTGTATTGTAGCTATGATACACAACTATGCTCTTCTTACACCTTGTGGTTAGCATGACATCAAAGGGACCTCTCGAGCTTCACTCTCAAGGTCCTTGATGTCATAGTAACCACTCAGTGTAAGAAAAGCATTGCTGTACATAAGCTACTATACACTATCCTATATAATCTAAATAACTTAGTGGAGTTCACCCTATTATAACATTGCATGTATTTGTATGTTTTTAACGTATCCCTTTTCCCCTCCTGTCCTCCAGAAAGTGCATGTTAAGACTGTCTGATTTCTCCTCATAGTTCTTACCCTACTGCCCCTGAATCATTTTTTATTTATTTATTTTTTGTTGACCAGGTAAGTGCACTAGACAAATCCTGCCTATTTTCAGGCACGACCCAGGGGAGGTGGATACAGATGAATGCCAACTGACCTTGAACCCGATTAAGCTGTTGGTGGTATTTTTTTTAGTGAATAAGGGAAATTTGGCCAGGACAAGGGGGGAAATTCCCCTACAGCCCTACATTTTACAGCCCTCTTCTGGATACTATAAATCAATAACTTGATTTCAGCAAATCAGTGCACAGACTCACTGTACTTCTTATTCTGTGTAGAGTGTGCTCTCACGCAGAAGCATTAGTGGATAGTGCACCACGTCAGCACCAGGAGGGAGAATGGCATGAATATTTTAAAAAAAAAAGGCTCCAAACCTATTATAAATCATTCAGGCTAAACTTGAGTGACTCCAAGGGTGTCTCTCATGGTATAAGACGCCTCTTGTGAAGTTTCAATAGACAGAACTGCTCAGCTTTGCTTCAAAGTCCTCTCTCCCAAACCTCATGATCAGTGTCTCTCTTATACCATAAAAGACATGCATTGGAGGCCCTATTAACTTAGTCTTCAAACTCTTCCTGTCCTTTTTCTGGTGTGTGTTCCACAATTTCATGCAATACTCCAAGTGTTGTCTGACCAACGCCCTGTGCCTTAGCAATATCACCTCCTTGCTGTGACTAGTGAAGCTTACCTGATGCATTCCAACATCCTGTTAGCTTTTCCATGTATCATGCTGCATGGGCAAGAGGCTTTCAAACTACTTTTAATTAGTACCCCCAGGTCCCTTTCTTCCTTTGAGTGCTCACCTGTGACCTATTGGATGCAATATTCCTTATGCAGATTTTGTTTCCAGTACACATCTCTTCACATTTTTTGGCACTGAATTTTCATTACCAAATTCTGGGACGCTGCTGTAGCTTTTCTACATCCATTTTCATATTGCTAATCCTCTAATCATTATCCACTTTCCCATACAATTTTGCATTGTCTTTAAACAAATTCACTTTACCCTGTAGCTCCATGCCGATGTTCCATATATGTATGTTGAAAATTATCGGTCCTGGGACAAAGCCCTGTGGTACCCCATTTGTGACTCTCCTGACATCAGATAATTTGCCATTCAGGACCAGTTCTGTCAATCAATTACCCAGCCACTTAGTAAACCCCCCCTCCTTCTAGTCCTATGTCACCTACCTTCTGTATGTGTCTCCTTCCCTCCCTCCTCTTTGTCACCAATGTTATTTGCAGTGTACATGCTGCCCCTGGGAGAGCTCATTAGGCATTTCTATATGGGATTTTACTGCTATGCAGATGACACCCAACAGTATTTGTCCTTTGCCCGGGAACACAGAACACCATGAAAGTACTTAACAACTGCCAGGCTGAGATCAATGACTGGGTGTCCTCCAACTGGTTGCAATTGAACCTTGACAACCGACCGAGGTTCTGGTGATTGAGTTGGGTCTTGGGCATGATGGAAGTGCCTCTGGAGCGGCCACAGGATTGTTCCCCTAGGATCCACTCCATTAATGGCCTCTCCTAGGGTGCGAGATCTTGGCATTATCCTGGATGACAGATTGACTCTAGACGCTCAGGTGTCATCTGTGGTCCAAAGTGTTTTTTACCACTTGAGAAATACTGCTAGGATTAAGCCACTAGTTCCGCCTGAAGACCTGCCATCACTTATGCATGCCTTTGTTACTTCCAAACTTGACTATTGTAATGATCAATACTTTGGGTCACTGGAGGGACCCTCTGCCAGCTGCAGAATGCAGTGGCTAGGTTGCTGACGGGCCTGTCTAGGTCCAGTCATGTGACCCCAGTCCTGCAGGCTCTGCAATGGCTGCTTGTCAGGTGGAGGATCATCTTCAAGATGGGCTTTCTCACCTTTAAGGGTCTATATGGGCTGGGCCTGGGCTACCTGACTGATCTAACAAAAGCCACCTCTGCCCACTCCCTCCATTCCTCAACTAAGGGCCTCCCTGCGGTTCCCAGGGCTAAATTAAAAACATCAGGAGACCAGGCATTGGAAGTCACTAGTCCAGCCCTGTGGAACTCTTTTCCAGCTGGTGTGAGGGAGGCCCTGATTGTTGAGTTATTTAAGAAAAGTCTAAAGGCTCATTTGTTTTCTTTGGCCTTCCCCACTGATGTTTGATCCTGACCAGAGCTAAGTTAATTGGTGCTAATCTAATTGGAGTTTTATCTGTTTTATTGCACTATATTTATTTTTCAAATATTTATGTATAGTATCTGCAAAATGTATGTTTTTGTCTTTCCCTATCTGCTTTTATTTAAGGCACGCAGAGCCTCAGGGATTGGGTGCCATAAAAATAAAATTGCATTGCCTTTGGGGCTCTGAATCAAAGGTCTTACTAAAGTCCAAGCAAACTATTTTGACTGCCTAGCTCTGTCCACCATCTGTGTCACCAACCTGAAAAATCAAGTTTATTTGACATAACCTGTCCCTCAGGAACACATGTTGGATTCCTGTGCATGAGGATGTTTTTCCTCTAGGAAGCCAACTGTCTGATCCTTTATGACTGACTCTATTAGCTTGCCCACTACTGACATTAGGACCACTGGCCTGTAATTACCCAGGTTTTACTTATCCCTTTGTGCAACAAGTGGGTGAGTACTCAGTCTCTCTCTCTCTCTCTATTCTAAAAGGGATATACTGTATTTAGATAAATGTAATTGGAGAAGCCTGCCTCTGTGGTAGAAAAGTGCTATCTTTGTATGTGAGGAACACTTGAGACTCCTGGAATTTTGAGTCTTCCTCACATACAAAGATTTCCCTATTTCCACCCTTGAGCTGGGAGACAATAGTCAACATCCTCCAGTCCACCAGAACTTCTGTTGCCAGTGACTCATTAAGTAGGCCTTCCAAATGGGCTGCTAGGACATGTCTCATGTCCCACAGTACCATCGGGTACAGCCTATCTAGCCCAGGGGACTTCCAGGCACATTTTCCAGGAAGGACCCAGGCCTAGGTAGGCAAAAGGGTGGAGATGAGAGAAAGATGGTTGTAGACAAGCTGGGAAACACATTTTCAAGAGTAACTGAAAGTGCAGATCAGAACAAAGTAAAACATGTGTTTACAATTTCAATGTGGTGGCACATAAAACACGAGTTAAACAATTTGTTATGTATGAATGGGATACTCGTGCTATTAAACCACAGTGAGTACAAGTGGTGCTAACATAGCACATATACACTGACAGCGAGTAGCTAGTATCTTAGGCTGCACAACTGCAGTGTAATGCACTCAACGGATGACCCAGAAGCTGTGATTTAAAGAGGGGGTGATAGGGGTCAGACTTGTTTTAATTCCCTCTGGAATGGCATTCTAGAGGGATGGGCCAGCAGAGGAGAAAGCCACTTTGTCCATGTTAGAATATACCCACAGTACTTACTTCAAGTAGAAGGTGACCAGAAATGTGCAGGTCATGTGGATTTGTTTTGTACCTTGGGAACCTCAATGAGGGAGAGAGGTTAGGGATGCATAGTGACTTATAAATTAGAGAGCAGAGGGTGAAGTCCCTGCGTGCATGTGGGGAGAATCAGCCAACGTTACTATAAAGGTCACTGTAGTGTGTGTTAAAAGGGGCTAATCAGTTAAATCACCATATTTTTCACAGTGGCTTGTGAGTACATGGGAGACGAGTAAACCAGTATAGGCAGAATAGTACTTTTGGTAATGGTAAGGCAAAATTCAGGTGTTGTGGAGCTATTGTGTCTGTAAGCTGAACCCAATTTTGGGTGAATTCTTTTAAAAGAGAATCAATCTGGTGCGAGTAGTTGAGGGAGGGGTCATGTGAGACTCATATATTTGATAGTGTATACCTGCTCCACAATCCAGTCATTGGCCTTTTTTACATTGGGTAGTAGTTTGTGTCTCAGGAATCAACATTGTATGGGGGCAAAGACATCATTTAAGTGCTGAGAGAGATCAGTCAGTGACTCTGAGATATGGAAAATGATTAGATCGTCAGTGTACAGGAGAATGTTACAGTTGTTGCAGGCGTGAGGGAGGTTGTTTATAAAAAAGGCAAAGTGGAGATGGCCACGATAGGTCCTTTTGGCATCCCGTACTTTATGGGCTGAATAGAAGAAAGTATGATTCCAAGTGCAAAACTCTGGAACCTACCTGAAAGATTGTTACCAGTCCAGGAGGTGACCTTAGGGGATATACCAAGATTTAGTAGCTTAGTTATTAGGAGATTGGGGTCAACACGATCAAACACTTTTGTCAGATCCATAAATACTGCTCCTGTGAATTTGCCAGTGTCCATAGCTGAGACAGGATGGGCAGTAAAACTGATTAGGGCAGTGCTAGTGTTGTGCCCCCTTCTTGAAACTATATTGCTCAAGGGTGAGAAGGTTTGCGTCAGTTTACACTGAAGTGAAGTTGTGCAAAGACAATTTTTTTCAAGGAGCTTACTCAGTATGATAGCATGGAGATTGGTCAGTACTTCTCCACAAGTGAGGTGTTTCCTCCTTTGGGCACTGGCACAATACAGGACTCCTTCCAGATGGCAGGCAGAGTTGATGAGATGAGTGAGAGCTTAAATATTTTTGACAAGGGTCATGCAATGACAGGGACTATTCATTTCAGGAACTGGGAGTCTAAGTCCATCACTGCTAGTTCCACTATTAGGTAGGGAAACAAAAGTTATAGGTCTCACTGGAAATGAAAAGATTGTTTTAAGAAAAGGAGGGAATCCAGAGTTGAGGAGGAGCAGTCAGTGAAGTTGTTCAAGGAGAGATTAGGGCTATCCTGATGACAGGAAGAAAGCTGGGATAAATAACTAGCAAGACGGGTAAAGCTCTCATTAAGCTGCTCCACTACAGTGGTGATGTCAGTAATTAAACCTTCAAATGAGGGGCTGGTAGGCTTTTGCTTAGGTCCAGGATTAATTAGATAATTAATTGCTTGCAGACCCTTCAGAACTCTTTCCATGAGTATAAACCCTATACCTCTTTGTAGTTATTTGTACCCCCTGAATATGTTGCTGTTGAAAACTGGGCCTTTTGACTAGAACTGAAGTACTCATCGGGCTATCTGGCTGATCTCCTTACACCTGCCACCTCAGTCCATTCCCTCCTCTCCTTGACTTGGGGCCCTCCTTGCTGTTTCTAGGGTCAGATTTGAAATGTCAGGTGACCATGCTTTTAGTGTCGCTAGACTGGCCCTGTGGAACACCTTTCCAGCTGCTGTCAGGGAGGCCCCGACAGTAGAGTCTTTTAAAAAGGGTCTAAAGGCTCATATGTTCCGTTTGGCTTTCCCTGATGAAGGCGACTGACCAGCATTAGTTACATTAGTTATTTTAATCATCCAGAGATTTATTTATTGTTTTAAATATTTATTGATTTGCATGTGTTATAGTTTTGCATGTGTTGTATTGCTTGTTATGACCTTACCTGTTTTTATGTGCGGCGCCCAGAGCCCCAGGGATTGGGCACTGTATGCAGTAAATAAAATTGCCTCGCCTTGCCTCATTAATATGACCTAGAGGGAGGTTAAGGAATACTAAGGAATTTTAAGCAGAAAGTTAGAGAAAGAGAGAGAGGGTGAGGGGTAGGAGTAAGTTACTCAAACAGAGGTAAAGTGACTGGATAAAGATCATACAGATAGTAAGATGGCACAGGCACATTAAATGAGATAGTTAACTACTTGGGTATCTCAGAAGATGTAATACATAATTTTCTTTTGGAAGTATTTGACATGAAGAGGGTAATGATCAGATGGATCCCCACAATACTGATCTCACAACTGAAGGCCCCTGTCTTCTTGGCTCAAGGTATCAAAACTAGCAAATGAGAGGCTACTAGTTGAACAGCAGAGTTGTACTCTCCTTTCATCAGATTTAGGGAACTTGTGTACTGCTTAAAACTAACATTGGTTTTCAAAAGCAGTTCACCATCACCTTTCATATCTGAGGTATTTTTCCCTTTCCCTTTGGTTAATTAGAAGATTGTTTACCTGGTGTTAGTAGGTGTGATGTGTGGAACAGCACTCTGCCTGGCAGCTGACATATCTAACTTTGTTCCAACAACTACGTCATCAGCATTGTGAACTCACTGACTGTGACATCACTGCTGCTTAGGAACAGCCACTCATTAGGCGCCAAGTCAGTCTCCTGTGATGTCATTGTCAGTGAGATAACAATGCTGATAATGTAGTGGGAGGACAGAGACAGATATGTCAGCTGCCAGGCTGTGAGCTGTTCACACATCCAGCACAATATTATCACACAGAAAACATGATGAGCAAAAGGAAAAGGAAAAATACTTCAGAAATAAAAGCTTACAACTATTTCTTAAAATTTTTATTTTCCTGTCTGACTGCTTTGGTTCCATTAGCTCTTAAAACCCCTTTGATCTGAAATTTCTGCCTAAAATTTGAAAGACACACTCTGTGTCATAGCCTATTGCGACCAATCTGTTTATGTATGAAACAGCATGAGCCCAAATATGACACTGGCACTATCACACAAATACCACAGTCAGTGCCAAAAAAACACTGGCTCTACTGCCAGGCTGTGAGAAAAAACAGACACTATTTAAAAACTGAATAATTTGAGCTGCCCAGTGGCCCAGTACTTGTGACCAGGTTTTGAGAGCTCTCTAGTGGCCTAGTTAGGCAGCCTGTGGAGGAAGTGTGTCACATTCTGGCACCACAGTGACCCCTGGTAGAGGGCCAGGGAGCTTGGTCCCCTACTATGGGACTATCTTCAGGCACTTGAGATCCCCATTAGGTAGTTTTACAGTGCCAGAGAAGGACTACGAATTACAAGAGGAGAAAACCTATGACACTCTTTCAATGATGATTGCTGTCACCACCAACCCACTGGCCCAACAGTAGCAATCTCACTTGTGACACTGATGACCCAGGTTAAGACACAAGCCCGGGAGTCAGAAGACCAGCTGGGGGGGGGATTGAGCATCCTATGGACTGCTCTCCCCCCTCCAAGGGGAGTGCCTTTCCAGGGTTTGAGGGCTTGCTTCTGCAGCCCTCCCCAGCCGAACTTAGGACAGCTCATCACCAGAATTTGCCTCACAGGGTTTGAGGGTTTGCTTCTGCAGCCCTCCCCAGCCCAACCTAGGAGAGCTCGCCACCAGAATTTGCCTCGCAGGGTTTGAGGGCTTGCTTCTGCAGCCGTCCCCAGCCCAACCTAGGACAGCTCACTGCCGGAATTTGCCTCGCAGGTACGGACATGGAGGAGCCCTGAGTGCACTGTGTGCACCGAACCTTTTGAACTTGCCACTTTTTGTGGTGCAGTAGCCCAATTAAATTTCATTGCTATTCAGAGGGAACTGCTTGTATTTACCTGGTGTTAGCTGTGCTCCTTCAAGCTGAAATTTTTCAGGACTGCATTGTAATCTGTTTTTTAAGCTAAATCCTGCAAATTAATTTTCTGAAATTGTTTAATTGTATGGTTGTGCTTTCCCTACCCTGTTCCAAATGCGATCTCCCTGCCACTAGAACTTTCTCTCCCCCTCAGAATTTGCTCTGTAGTGCAACTCCTCCCCCTATTCAAGCCCCTACTCTCTCTCTCTCTCTTTGTTTCTGTCTAATCTTTGATTTTCCTTCCATATTTGAAAGGCTCACCCCT
This sequence comes from Neoceratodus forsteri, assembly GCA_016271365.2. Taxonomy (NCBI): domain Eukaryota; kingdom Metazoa; phylum Chordata; order Ceratodontiformes; family Ceratodontidae; genus Neoceratodus; species Neoceratodus forsteri. The sequence continues at coordinate 352,402,211 of CM028131.1, read as the reverse complement.
TTGTCTCCTTTCCTTTCCAGGGTTTGAGGGCTTGCTTCTGCAGCCCTCCCCAGCTCAACCTGGGATAACTCACCACCGGAATTTGCCTTGCAGGTACGGACACGGAGGAGCCCTGAGTGCACTGTGTGCACTGAAACTTTTGAACTTGGCACTTTTTGTGGTGCAGTAGCCCAATTAAATTTCATTGCAATTCAGAGAGAGCTGCGTGCATTTACCTGGTGTTAGCTGTGCTCCCTCAAGCTGAAATTTTTTGCCCACCCCCTTCCCCCATCTCCTCCATCTATTAAATATTCCTTTGCTCTGCCCTATACCCTATCTGACAGGCCTCTGGTGATAAAGGGGTGTGGCACATAAGTGTGGGCAGTCCTAGAACCTGCAGTCTACTGTGTTTGCTGCCTAAGGCCTGCTTCTGGAAAATATAAGGGACAGAAACTGCTCTGATCACTATGGCATGCTTACAAGGGGTATTTTATTTTCCTTCTCCCCCCCCCCCCCATCCTAGCATGACAGGGTTATTCTCCTACTGACTACCAATTCCTTAGAAAATCCATACTGGTATATTATATCACCTGAAATCCCAGCAGAAACAAGATACCAGTTCACACCTGATAATCGGCCCTAAGACTGATTATTATGGAGGATTTAGTGTTTTTCACCTGACTTTCCTCCATAGACAGGGTACCCATCCTATGTCTGGATAACTGCCTAAGACAGAACAAAAGAGCTTGTTACTGGCACCTCTGCTAGCATAGCATGCCTCTCCAGAAGTTTACCCACGACTTCGTGCCACATGGGGCACACAACCCCTGCCCCCACTCCAATAATGGGGTACTACTGATGACAGTCTATACTGTCCCTCTCTGGGCAGACAGGCTTATAGGCCTAGGGCATCCAGAAATAAGGGGACAAAGGTACAATGACACCCCTCCTGACAGCCTCTACAATGGAATGCCCCGCTCCAGCTCACTTGCCCGCTCCTCAGCCCACGAGCTCATAAGAAAGGGGATATGCTATGATATCTTCCACTTCGTGAGTGGGATGTGCCGAGGCAACTGAATCCCATCGGCCAGCCCAAAATGACTCTGCCTTCTAGCTACGTTATTACTACTGGCAGGTGACATACAACCGAACCCTTGCCCTAACACCACCAACTTCTCAATAACATCCCCTCATGACCCCCACTGGGCATCCACAGGGGCTAAAGATAGCGCATATGAACATATGCAGCCTAAGATTAAAAATGCAAGAGGTACAAGCCTGGCTTGATCTCTACAAGCCTGATATCCTCACCAGCTCAGAGACATGGATTAAAGCACAAATCCCTGATCACAAGATACTGGCCCAAGGTTATAGTATGTACTGTAAGGACAGGTTGACCAAAAGAGGGGGCGGTGTACTCATTTACGCCAACGTAGCCCAACTGTATTGCTCCTCACCTTGCAGCAACACACCTTCCCTGATGGTGAATTTATATTCATTCAAGTCACCCTAGGGCACAACAAGCAACTCGCTATTGGCTGCATTTACCACCCGCCCAAATCGGCTCTTCAAACCCTAGAAGCAATAACAAAAAATCAGAGCCCAAGTTGTTTCTTCGGAGCTCCTTATTCTGGGTGACTTCAACCTTAACCGGGCCCAGGACCCTAACAACGCCCTTATGGCACTGACCCAAGAAGCAAACCTGGTACAGGTAATCTTAGAACCAACCAGACTTAACTACAAATCGGGGAACCACACCACCCTTGATTGGGCTCTGGTGTCCAATCACGCCAACATCCATAAAGCCGGCATAATGGCGGACTCCTTAAGTGACCACTCCCCCATATTCTGCATCCAGAAGAACAGAACACCCAAGATCCAACCCAGAATACTCACTGCTCGTGACTACACAAACTTCTCAGCAGTGCAGTTTAATGACTACCTACACAGTCTGGACTGGAGCCTATTTAAGCTCTGCCCCACCTTGGCTGAGGCTCTGGAGCATTTCCACAGCATAGTATGTACAGCAGCTAACCTCTTCGCCCCCTTGAAAAGACATAGAACAAAGGGTAGCTGCTACAAGTGGACCTCTCCATCCTTAAAAACCCTTATGGTCAGTCAAGACAAGGCCTGGAAGAAGTTCAAGCTCTCTTCCCTTCCTGCCAACCTTGTGTCATACAAGGTCTTAAGAAACAAATGCATGAGCGCCATCAAACTTGCAAAAAGGGAGCATGTCACTCACCTACAAAAAAACAATTTGGGCAATCCTAAACAATTCTGGTATCATGTCAGCAACCTGATCTGGGGTAACACTGAGACTGAACCTGGCCCCACTGAGATCAATGGTCAGCCAGTGAGCGACTCCCTCAAAATTGCTACTGCCCTCAACAATCACTTTGGTAACCTCAATGCCTACAAGGTTGGCCTGCCCTCGCCAACCTCGGCTCCTAATGTTATCGAGCCTACTCACCTTGACCATCCCTCCTTCCATCTAAGACTGGTGAACACAAAAGAGGTCCAATCCCTTCTAAGGGCTCTGAAAGACAAAGGCTCAGGAGGTCCTGATGGGATAAACCCTCAGCTACTTAAGGCTGCCACCCTATCCCTCACCAGACCCCTGACCTGGCTCATAAACAGATTCCTACTTGAAGGGACTGTTCCAGACCAGTGGAAACAGGCCAACATGGTCTCTATTCACAAGAGTGGCTCCAGGGAAAACATAAGCAACTACAGGCCTATCTTCCTGCTCAGTACACTTGCAAAGCTACAGGAAAGGTTAGTCTATGGCCAACTCTGTGACTACCTGGAGTCCCATCAGCTAATTGCACATTCACAGCATGGTTTTAGAACTAACCATGGGACTGACACAGCACTCATCCATCTCTTGAATGACTTGCTCAGAGTAATGGATAATGGGACACCCACTGGTGCCATCTTTATAAACCTGTACAAGGCTTTTGACCTTGTGGATCACAAACTCCTGCTACTAAAACTGGATAAAATTGGCCTAGACCCCTTCTCCCTTAAATGGTTTGGGAGTTACTTATCGGGCCAATCCCAGAGGGTCATCTGGAACGGTGCCGCCTTGAGTTCTCTACCCCTTACAGATGGAGTACCACAGGGCTTGATCCTTGGCCCACTCCTTTTCTTTATATTTACTAATGACCTAAGCCTCCACTGTGGGGGAAGCTCGGTCATTCAGTAAGCGGATGACACCATCATCTACTGATCCCTGGATAACATTGCAGCTCTAGGTCCCCTTCTCCAAGCTGACCTAGCATCTCTCGAGGCCCGGCTGAGAGCAAATAGAATGGTCCTAAATGTAGGCAAAACTAAGGCGAAGCTATTCGGACGCAACACCCTTGGACACGACAAGTCTAAATCTTTGCAACTCACTGCTCTCCTGGGAAACAACATCGAGGTTGTGCCCTCCTTAAAATATTTAGGTCTAGCATTGGGCCATTGCCTTACCTTCAAGTACCACATGGATCAGGTCACCAAGACCATACACTGAAAACTTGGTACTCTGTACCGGCTAAAAGACCATCTTATCCCTGAGGCCAGGACCTCAGTTGCCACAGGTGTCCTCCTCCCCACCCTGACTTACGCTGCCCTGATGTTACAGGGCATGGCCAAGCAGGAGGTCACCAAGATGCAAATCCTGTATAACAAGGTAGCCCAGCTTGCTACTCAGGACCACTCAAGAAGGCACCATTATGACACACTTGCCCAGCTATGCTGGCCCTCACTGACCTCTCATCTCCACTACCCCTTACTCTGATTGACATTCAAGCTGCTCAGCCCTTCAGCTTCACCCAGCATCACTGGAACTATCGCACTCAAACATAACCCCAGAAGCCTACGGACATCTGGATGTACATGCTTGAAGTTCCCAGAATCAGGACTAATGCTGGTGGCAGGTCTTTTTCCTACTCAGTCCCTTACCTGTGGAACAAACTCCCACCCCTAGTGCAGGAAGCCTCCTCACTGATGAACTTCTGCACCAGACTCAAAGCCTATATGTCTCATACTAGCACTTGTTATTGCCATGGCTCATGACCCCCCCCCCCGCTTCTATCCTCCTAATATCCAGATCCTCCAAGCACCTTATCAGGTTCCATGGTGCTTCCCTTTAGGCATAGTACCACTGCTAACTTTCCACTGAACCATGCCATGCCAGTAGTAAACAATGAGCTTACCATGTAAAATTACATTTCTTCTGCAACTTTTATTAATTCTACTGTCAATATATTTGTAAGGACTGATGCATGACGATAACCATGGCTATAACCTGCTCATACACCTGAAACTACTCTGTAACCCAAGTCTTTCTCTGTATGAAAATATGTATTGTTATCCCGGGTCGCCCCTGAAAAAGGGACCTTTGGGGCTCTGTGGGCCTACCCGGTCACCAAATTTTCAATAAAAATACAAAAAAATGTGACTGACTCCTATCAGAGGCTAGGGGTCTGACAGCCAGAGCTCACCAACTTGGGAAGAGTGTCAGATGTTCAGCTGCATGCCTTAACATCACTGCATGTCATGCCTCCCCAGGGAACTCAGTACAAAAATTATCAACTGAACATAGAGGACTTCCATCCTACCAAGCACCACTCATCAAGATCAAGGTGACTGCCTCTCCCAGACCACCTTCAGTCTTATGTAGGGGAGTAGTCTCCCCTCTCCACCAGCCCTGCCATGGGGGTAAGAAAGGGTACACCCAGGAGGAGCAAAGGGAAGTCCCTGGGGAGATAGCAGGGGACGGACCAATGTTATAAGCTGGCCAGAAGCAAAAAAAAAAAAAAGTAAACATGGTCGCTGTCATTCTTGGGCCCCACTCCACTGTGACACCCCCTCCCTGCTGGTACAAACAGTGGGGTAGCAGCAGATGGGGCTGGTAGAGCCCCCAGAGAAATGATAGACACCTGATCTGAAAGACTGGATGGACAATGTTGCAAAGACAAAAGGAAAAACTGAAAAAATTGAACTAATATTTGCCATGGAGTGCAGTTTTTAGTCAATTTCTGATAAATGTCTTTGGAATGAATTGTTCACATGTTGTGATAAACTTCAAATAATCAATAAAACATATCCTTACCTACTATTTAAAAATATCAAGTAAGTCATGGGCTGGGTTTGGAACCATGCAGTCTGCTGTATGTACCTGCGTAAGCCCCCATGTTTAGTGAACAGTTTTCAGTTCAAAGAGTTGCATAGTATTAGATGCCTTCTAGTATCACAATTAACTACTTTTGTCATGTAAATATAATTTGGAACACCAAGGTTTAAAATGCAGTGAAATAACCCTGAAATACAGATACTGCTATTAGCATATCTTCCTTCATGTAGAAGTGATACAAGGAAAAATAAACAGTGAGTATTTTGCTAAAAATGTCCTTATATTTACTGCTTACTCTTGTTTATCAACCATTGGCAGTGGCTGGCAAACTCTGTTATTCACATGTGTGAATAACAAACTGTGAATAATGGAGTTTGCCCATGCACCTTCCTTAAACATTGTGCCAACCTATCCAATGCCAGGCAAGCAGCTCAATGGCTGCCTTCCTTCATGCTGTCACCTCACTCATGCCACACCTGGAAACCGCCAAAACATGAACTGCTTCCACTTCAGGCACCACAGACTAAAACAACTAAAAAATACTTTAAATAAATCTTAGACAAATAAATTAAAAAAATGGCAGCCTCTTCCTGCTTTACTCTGGGGTGCTGAATTGGAATGTCTGAAGTTCATCAAAGAACAAGAAAACAAAAATACATTAAAAAAAACTAAAAGTAACATCCAGCTGTTCAGAAAGTTTCTCACAGAGACCAGTGAGTCAACAGAATTCCTCACTATGCCAGTGCTGGAACGGGACAATTATTGTATATAGCTAATTTTATCTTTTCGCTAAAAAGGGCAGATGGTTCCAATTACGAGCCATGTACCATATGAGATATCATTGCCAGTATAGACCGATAAACAGTTTCCTATGGGAAAAAAATAATTCTCTTGTTTGTGTTGCAATAAACTTAGAAAGCAGTTACACACTGCTGTGTCACTAATTATTCCATGCAACACAGAAAACTGCAATACTCAAAGAACCAGTAAATATAAAAAATAAAACATGGGGAAGTATGGAAAATTCAGATTTTATGCATCACACACCTCTGGTGTGCATAAAAACCTCATTAACCACAGTTCCCCATGCATTATTCTACATGTAATCACTTGTTCTGATTCAATTTGTAGTGATCTAACAGCAACAGAATCAAAGAAAATAATTACATTTGGAAGGTGAGCCACAGCTGTGTTCTTTTTGCAACACTGTGTTTTACACACGGTGCAAATGTCATATCACATAGCCTCCCCTCCACCCATCAAGCTGCTACATAGGGCCTCGGAAGGCCTAACATGAACCCAGAGTAAGGTATCTATTCTCCTGGCACCAGTGCAGATAATGATAGGAACATTCTTCTGGCTGCCCTTTTAGTTAAGACGCAAAATGGTAAATATTATCAATCTACCTGGTGGCAGGGACTGGACTGGAAGGGCAGACTGGCCAGGTGGGATGGAGATAAGTCCCTGGCGCTGAAGGTTCAGCAGATGCTGCTGCTGTTGGAGCTGTTGCATTTGGAGAAGCTGCTGCTGGAAGACAAGCTGCTGCGCTGCTAACTGCTGCTGTTGCTGTTGTTGCTGCTGCTGCTGCTGTTGCTGTTGCTGTTGCTGCTGTTGCTGCTGCTGCTGCTAAACAATCAACACCACAGAGAACAAGGCCTATAACAAAAGCTGCACAATTTATAATGAGCAGAGACCTGCTCTGGGGTTACATGTTGCTTTAAACCAATTTTTCTAACTGAACAAATAGGCACAATGGTTTTCTAAGTCACTAAACATGGCCAAAAACAAATAATAATACTACTCTTTTAGACTGTTTTCCTATATCGGGCTCTCCATGACCCAAACCCATAAAACCATCATAGGGCTGGTTTCTCTCCCTCATTCCCCTTGGCTGAGATATAGACGATGCACACTAAGGAATCCTAAGAAGGACAAAACACAAGTCTGTGTCTGGTTTTCAGCCTTTGCAGACTGCATGATACACTCATGGTTAAAGGAGAATCAGTTTATATTCTTTCATGGGGATTTGCATACACTTCCCATGATGCTTTGCATTACTGGAACATGTGTACATTTGTAGTTCTTCACAATAAAAGTAGGCTGCAGTTTTGTA
>CM028131.1:352362500-352390000 GCA_016271365.2 Neoceratodus forsteri | reverse complement strand
AGCTGTTACAGATGCACTGTTTGAAGGCATTGCTTGTACTAACCAGCACATAATCAAATGGCTTGTCAGCATGCCAAGTTTGCAACCTTTGAAAAGCAATCACTTTCTTTTCTAGAAAAAACAATTCACTCTTACTGTAAATAAAAGTGACAAACCCACCCATCTACACCCCAACCAGCGCCTCTCTCACAGCCCACTGCTGCAGACCTTCACTCATGTTCACCCCTCACCATGTCCTTGCACCCACACTCATCCCTCTGCAAAAGTGGTGCACCCCAGACACCTAGACTCTCTGAGCCCAGTCACTTGTCCCCCAGATCAAGCTAAGTGTGACTGCTCAAACCCCAGGTAAAGTGTGGGTTCCATCTTATCAAACTTCTCTCCACTTCTTTCCTTGTATCAGGATTGAATGTGTTTTTCAAACTGTCTAAAACAGATTTAGCATGCCTCTTCAGAATGCCAGTTACCTCAGAAATTCAAAGACTATACCCCTTTTATCAAAATATACAACCAGTCTATACACTGTGCTAAATAACAACTACTTTATTTACATACTATATTTACACGTTTGCCAAAATAAAACAAAAGTACTTACAGGGGAAAACACTGAAAATGATAGGAGTTAAACCATACAAATGCAAACTTAGCTTTCTGATACCTAGGTCAAACTTCCAGTAAAGCTATGGAAATAGTATAATCTCTTGTCTTCGGAGAATTTGAACCACATTAGAGTTCCCCTCTTCCAGTGTCATACCATCAGTCAGCCTGTTACATTACACTGTGACCACCTTCTCACTGGCTCATAGTGAGATCCTCCTTTGATAGAGAAAACACTAATGTTTCTCTATACACATCTGTTTTTAATTTTTTACCTTTCTCATTAGGACATGTTTGTTGAAAATAAAAACATTCTGTTTGTAAGTAACTAAGTAAAAGTTTATTTATACGGCACCCAATCCCAGGGACTCTGGGTGCCATACAAGGGTTAAACAGACATGGTTATACAAACAATAACAAACAGGGTCTATAATTTATACAATAAATTAAATCCTAAATAAAGAATAATAATAATAAATAGGTGACATTGTAAACAGGATTATACAGGCTTTTGCTGGAAACCAGACCCACACTGTATTCACATCATTAGGAAAATCTCAGTTCCCATGTTTTATCAATAAACAAATATATTCAGATAGCCATCGAATTTGCTATGCTTTTGGCATCAAATGTTTGTCAGCAGTTTCACTATCCCAGGATGGCATCCTGCCAGCAGATCCCCCAGGAACAGATAACGTTCATTACCCAAATGACCCTCCTTGTAAACCCTGAGATACACAGCAGGACCATTTGGCCAAATGTGCAAACTTACAGAATCTGACCTGGCTTATCTCCCAGTATTTTCTGGGACACTTCAATTAGTATACATTTATGCTATACCTCCCTTCCCAAGTCCGATGCTGTCACTGTGTGACAACACCACATTGTGATTGCATTAGCCATGTTATGCTAGCTGATGAGACAATCCATCAGCACTGGCATTTTGTGAGCCCTTCCTATGTTGTATGTGCATACTGTATTCTTGTAGTGCTAAGCTCCAGCACAACAGCTTGGTGTTCTCACCACTCATGCACTGTAGCCATGTTAGTGGATTATGGTCTGTGACCACCATAAATTCTCTGCCACACAACTATGGCTGCAACATCTGCAATGCCCAAACTATGCTCAGTCATTCCTTCTCTATAGTAGTATATGCCACTTCCCTCAGCAGGAGTGTTTGACTCAGGTTAACAATAGGGTGTTTGTCCCCTTTGGAACTGACCTGGATCAGCATAGCCCCCACCTCAAAATTTGATGCATCGATGTGACCTATGAATTTTAGACCACAGCCAAGGCTAGACAGCACTGGAGCCTGACATAGTGCCTGCTTTGGCTGACAGAAGACCTTTGTACTGTGTTCTGACCAGTGCACCCTTTCAGGTATTCTCTTTTTGGTCAGATCTGCAAGGGGTGCTGCAATTGTGAGAAAGTAGCCACAAATCATTTGTAATGTTGAGCAGTCCCTTAAAAATGCTTATACATGCTTTTTGGTTGTGGGTGTGGGCTATCCCTTTATAGCCTCTACCTTCACAAGTGCTTACCGGATGTGCCCCCTTTCCACTCAGTGTCCAAGGTACAGCACTTTGGCCATGCCCACTAGACAGTTTTCAACTCGGACTGTCAGCTTTGCAGCTTGCAGTCTTTCAAGGATCTCTCTCACACGTGTCAGATGTTCCTCCCAGTTTTGACTAAATATAGCAATATCAATTATGTAAGCCACTGTTAAGTCAACTGCCCCTGAAAACAATTCAGTCAACCAGCCTCTGAAAGGTATCTGGGACATTTTTCATTCTGAGTGGTATGACCAGCAATTCATACAGGCCAAACAGACTGATAAATGCTAATTGCTCCCTTACTTCAGCAGTTAAAGGTACCTATCGGTAACCCTTTGTTATGTCTATTGTTTTAGATACTTTACTCCCCCTAACTTTTCCAGTATTTTCTCTGTCTGTGGCATGGAATATGCACCAGATGCTGTGAAAGCATTAAACTTTCAGTAATATGCACAACACCTTGTCAGCCCATCCTCGTTTGGGATAAAAATAATGGGCAGAGATGAATGACTACTGGAATCCTGTATAACCTATAGGTCCAGCATCTCCTTTAGCTCTTCCTGAGTCCCTGCGTCCATCTGATATTCTTCAAGTGGGGTGTACCCCAGCTTCGCTGAGAACTGGGAGCTGACACAGTGCAGCACCCTCTTCATCTGTGCCACCTGTGCAGGCATCAGCTGCTCTGAGGGGTTGAGAGAGTCCACTGATGCTGCTCCCTAATCTCCTCTAATAGGTCTATAAGTGGCTCCCCAGCCCTCATCTGCCTGGTTGCAAACCACCATGATAGCCTCTGTTCTGTCATGATAAGTTTTTATCATGCTGACATGATTAACTCTGTGTTTGTGCCTCCTATTGTGCAGTTCTACAGCATAGTTCACCTCATCCACCTGTTTGCACTATAAATAGACCCTCCCATGCTGCATGCACTTTGTCCTGTCGAACAGGGATGAGCACCATCACCTTCTGTCCAACATCATAGGTTCTATCTCTGGCCAAATGGTCATATCAGTTTTTCTGCCTCTGTTGCACAGCTGCCAGGTTATCCTTTAACCTCTCACTGAAGTTAAGAACATATTCTACCACTGATTCTTCTGGGGCAGCAAGCTTGCCTTCCCATTCATCCCACACAAAATCTAGGGGGTCCCATCACCCTGTGTGCATACATGAGTTCAAAGGGTGAGGAACCCATGGACTCCTGTGGGACTTCCTTATAGGCAAATAAGAGATGGGGCAAATGCTTGCCCCAGCTCCTCCCATGCCGCTCTGCAAAAGCTCTAAGCATGATTTTAAGGGTGCCATTAAAGCATTCCACAAGACCACTTGTTTGTGGGTGGTATGGTGAAGCACATAGCTGCTGCACCCCACATTTTTCCCACAAACTCCTCATTAGAGCTGACATGAAGTTTGTGGCCTAGTCAGATAAGATCTCCTGAGGAAATCCAACCTGGCTGCAGATACTCAGCAGTTCATCTGCCACTTTCTCTGCCTCTAGGGAGGACACTGTCACAGCCTTGGGCTACTGGGTGGCATAATCCACCACCACCAGAATGTACCTCTTTCCTGAGCTGGATGGCACATTTGGAGGTCCCACAATACCTACAGCTACCCATATGAAATGGTAACTCTATTATGGGTAATGGAATTAAAGCTGTCTTGCCCTTGTCCCCTTGCTTTCCAACTCTCTAACATGTATAACAGGTGTGACAGTACTCAGTCACATCTTTATAGACACTGGACCAATGGAAGTGTTATATTACCCTCTGCTTGGTCTTCACCTCCATGTGTCCTGCAAGTGGAATGTCTTGTGCAAGGCTGAGTAGCTGTTGCCTAAACTCCTTACATGCAGCCGACTATCTGCACTCCTGTCATTCCTCTGTACCTACCTTCCTGCGGTACCCACTTATGATAGAACAAGCCATTCTCCCAATACACTCTGCTCTAACTCCCACCCTGAAGGTCAGGATCAGCATTATCTGTTTGTTCCCTTGGCCCCTTTAACAATTCATTCCTCAGTAAAGCACCTTTTAAATCTGCTCTATTTACTCCTCCTGGAAAGACAGCACCCTCCTTTGATGTTTCCTCTGAGCAACTCTCAGCTGCTACTGAGGCTGGACTGTCAAAAAGTCTTGTCCTCCTGGTGTGCTACAGTGTCAGACTGCACTACAACAGACTTGGAGCAAACTGACATACTTTCAGTAGCACCTGTCTCCCTGCTGCAAGTTCCATCAAATTTCAAAATAATGGTCTGTCTCCAGGTAACTATATAAACAGTTTCACCCCTACATATTAGGTCATTCAGCAAAAGCATATCTACATCAAGGTCTTCACTAACCCCTATTTTTACCATCCCTTGCCCACTCCAACTCAATATAATTCAGGCCAATACAATTGGCACAGTTGGTCCCACTGCACACTTCACCACAGCAAACTGATCAGGTAGGACGTGTTCAGATTTAAGTAAATCCTGATGTACTATTGAGAGGGTAGCTCCTGTGTCTCTCCAAGTTTGTGTAAGCTTCCCATTAATTTCAACAGGGAGGATGTACTAAACTGAATTAGGGTTTATTTCCTCCTTACATAATATATGAAAGCCTGAGGTAGTAGGGTTTTCTCCCATTTCCCTGTTATCTGGGTCATCCATGCTGGGCAGTTATAGGAGAGATGCCCCATTTGCTGGCACACATCATGCTTCTGTTCCCCCGGATCCTTTTTCATTTTGGAGAACTGGTGCACTCTACCCTGGGTTCAGCATCAGCTATATTCCCTTCAGATGGCCCCACTGACTTACCCATCCCTTTAAACCTAGCTGTCTCTGCCCCAGCACTCTCACGGCTAGGAAAAGGCCTATATACAATATACCTGCCGGCTATCTCGACTGCCTGCCTGGCTGAACCTGGGGCTTGGTCAGAAAACCACATCCTTAGATCTTCTGGACAGCACCTGATAAACTGTTGAAGTAACACAACCTCTATAATTTCCTCAGCAAGGGATGTTTTGCACCCTCCAACCACCTCCTGAGTAAACTGGAAAGCTGTACCCACATTTCTATTTAACTTTGTTCATTATGTTTCTTAAATCTACAAAATGTCAATCTATAAGCATCAACAGTCAATTCATAATGTTTTGGCAACACATCTTTAACTTCATCATAATCCCAGCTATCCTGTGCATTCATTTTAGAAAATACATCAAGACCCTTTCAGATAATAAAAGGGTTAGACTGAAGGCCCATTTCCCCGTGTCCAATTCGGGCTGTATACCAATTTTCTCAAATATGCGAAGGAAGGCATCTAAATAATTTCCTTTCTTAAAGTGAGGAAACATTTTAGAATTTGGTCTAGGACCATGTGCTGACCCACCGTTCTCAACACCACTCACTGTTCCAGATGGCTGCTGATGTGACTGTGCCATCTAAAGTTCATGTCTGTGCTGTACTGCTGCCTCTTTTTCAGCTTGGGCTGCTTCATTTTCAGCTTGCTCTGCCTCCATCCACATCTTTTCCAGATGGATGTCTGCCTCCTTTTGCATCTTGTCCCATTCAAACTGCTCCTCAGCTTTGCCAGTTTAACATGATCTGTTCTTGTTTTTTCCTTCTGCAACAGCTGCTGCTTCTGCCTTGGTGCCTGCTGTCTTTGCTGTCCCTATGTTTTCTCTGGCGGCTGCTGCTGCTGCTGTTTAGATGGCAGTTACTGCATTGGCTCTGTTTGCTGCTGTGTCTGCTCTGCATTGTCCTCCTCAATCAGCTCCCCCTTCTCAAGGGTATCCTTTACTGGTTGGGAGGACTCAAACCTAACCACAGCTTGTGGCCTGACTCTCCATGAGGACCCCCTTTTCTTCCTGGTTCTTTTTAAGCAGGGCATCTATGAGCTGCTTTTTACTAAGTGACTCATGGTTAATATCCTTTTTGGTGCTTGAGTCTCACAGCTGTTCTGATCTAAGCTAGTTATAGTTAATTGGCACATTTGCTGCCATTATCCTGCTCAGTGACTGCACCTGAAAAAAAAGTTGAAAAGTAACAAAAGAAAACTGTTCTTCCTACGCACTTTGTATTGATAACTGATTAGGTATTTTGTGCAATCTCTGAGGATTTATTCTAGGTGTCAGTGTACACTATATAAGCATCCTTCAAGTATCCACCAAATGTTGGCTGGTATTTGCATGCTTCACACAGATCCCATACACTGCCATCAGATGTAACAAATCCACCTGTCCATGCTCCAACCAGTGCCCCTCTTACAACTGGTTGCTGCAGACCTTCACTCATGTTCACCCCTCACCATGTCATTGCACCCACACTTGTCCCTCTGCAAATGTGGTGCACCCTGGATATCTGGACCCTTTCAGCCTAGCCACCAGTCCCTTTGGATCAAACCAAAGTCAACTGCCTAAACCCCAGGTGAAGTGTGGGTTCTGTCTTATCATGCTTCACTCCACTTCTTTCCCTGTACCAGGAAGGAATGTGTTTTTCAAACTGCCTAAACTAGATTTAGCATGCCTCTTCGGAATGTTGGTCGCCCCATAAATTCACAAACTATACACATTTTATTAAAATGCACAACCAGTCTGTATATTGTGCTAAATAAGAACTACTTTATTTACACAGTGTGTTTACACACTGCCAAAACAGAACAAAAGTACTTATAGGAGAAAACATTTACAGTAATAGGAGTTAAACTATAAAAACACAAACTTAGCGTTCCTACAGCTAGGTCAAACTTACAGGGGAAGATACAGAAATAGTACAATCTCTTGTCTTTGGAGAACTTGAACTAAATCAGAGTCCCACCCTTCCAGTCTCATACCATCAGTCAGTCTGTTGCACTACACACTGACCCCCTTCTCCACGGCTCCAGTGAGGTCCTCTGTTTACAGTGAAAACTCCAATGTGTCTCAGTACACATCTGTTTCTTGCCTTTCTCATTAAGACATGTTTCTTGCAAATAAAAACATTTTGTTTGTAAACAGGGTTATACAGGCTTTTGCTGGAAACCAAATCCTCACCGTGTTCCCATCATTAGGAAAATATCAGTTCCCATGTTTTATCATTAACAAATGCACTCAGATAGCCCTCCAATTTGCTATGCTTTTGGAAATAAATGTTTCTCAACAGTTTCATCATCCCAGAATGGTATCCTGCCAGCAGAACTCCAGGAACAGAGACAGTTTATTACCCAAATGACCCTCCATGTAAACCGTGAGATAAACAATGGGGCCATTTGGCCGAAGGTGCGTACTTCTAGAATTTGACCTGGCTGACCTCCCAGTACTTTCTGGGACACTTTAACCAGTCTGCCCATTCACTGTATTAAAACATTAGTATACATTTATGCCCCCAAAAGTAATCATTAATATACATATTGCTTTTTAGTATATCACAAGTATCTCAGTCTCATGGAAGTATATATCAAAAAAAGTTGATACTATTAATATGCAGAACGCAAAATCATGGGCTAGTTAATTTTTACAAGGAATTTAATTTCATGCAGACTTTTTCTGATTAAAAAGTAAATTCTCAATAGAATGACAACTTTTGTAACACTTGAAAGCAATGTTTGTATTCAATAACCACAGGAAACCAGCATGAAAACAACATTCCCTGAGGTAAGCAACTGCATTATACTGAACTTCATGAGATATCATATATTAAACATTTTTATAGATGTCTAGGGCTTGTTTTAAAGCTACAATGATAGTTAACCTACTAGGCCAAACACAGTGTATTTGCACAAATATTGCACAAGATGTTTTATACACACTTCTTATGCACTGTGTGTTCTTGTATGTAAGTTGCTGTTACAATGTTAAGCTACAGTATATTCGTATTTCTGTCAGATGTAGCAGAAAAAATTATGTTTTTAAGCCAGCATATTACCTGGTAAAATAAATAAAAAACAATAGAAACAAAAGAAAAAAACAAAGTGACAATAAGCATTAGTTAGCATTTTTCTAACATTTTAGCTATTATAAAAGTAACTACAAACAGTTCCATAAGAAATTAGCTGTACATGAACAATTGAACTAAAGATGCAATCTCTTTCACAAAAATCATGCTTTTTTTGTAGTTGTCTTATGTGGTTAGGGGGTTATACTCAACCACATAGCAACCATAATCCAATAATATATATATATATATATATATATATATATATATATATATACATACATACATATATATATATATATATATATATATATATATATATATA
Source organism: Neoceratodus forsteri (assembly GCA_016271365.2). Classification (NCBI taxonomy): domain Eukaryota; kingdom Metazoa; phylum Chordata; order Ceratodontiformes; family Ceratodontidae; genus Neoceratodus; species Neoceratodus forsteri. The sequence continues at coordinate 352,381,644 of CM028131.1, read as the reverse complement.
CTGTATGTGTGTGTGTGTGTGTATATATATATATATGCAGGCAGTTCCTGAGAAGAATACTGTAAAATGATACAAGCAATCATAACAAACACAGAATCACATGTATAATTAGTTGCTTAGCGATGCCTTAGTGGTATGCTGTTAAATATAAAAATGATGCACCCATTTAGAGCACTGTTTATCTGGGTGCTGCCATCTACTAAGGAAAAGCAAGGTTTTCTATTAACAGTGATAACCCGGAAAGACAGATGAAACTGGATATTTTCAAAACCTAATCATTGGCTGCATTATCGGTTTCTTCTATGAAGTGATTCCATTATTGTTCTCATCTACTATTACCTTAAACTTTAGAATGAATGAGACTTACACAGTAACATGGTATTATGGTGAAGGAAGGACCTTAGGGTACATCTTGCATGTCCCTCTTACAATACTGTAGTGACTATACAAATGTTGTCTTCTGACACACACATTCAAATTTCTCAGCGAAATATAGAGAATACTGGTTGCACAACCAGTCTATGCTGCCACAGCAGGGTTCTGATTACATCAGACATTGACAGTGAAGCTCAAAAAGTCCAATGTCACCAGAAGCCCACGGTGGCAACCAGGCTGGTTGGGCATGTGATTGCCTAATGAGTATTTTGGATAGTGTATAGTTTTTTTGTTTTATTTTATTTTAGAGTTGGGGAGCCTTGAGTGAGCCATTAAAATGAAAGTGAAGCTGTCCTGAGACTCCCACTAAAATGACTGTCTAACAAAGAATCATGTTTTAAAAGCCACAAGTTAAAAAAAAAAAAGTATTAAAAAGTTAACATAGGACTTGTCTGTATTTGTTTTGTGGAGAGTTTGTGTCGATTCAATATTTCTCCCCTGCACCAGGGGGCTAAGCAGCTTCACTTTTATGAAAGAAAAAAGAAGGCACTGTGTGTGTGGCAGTTCTCAGCGCAGGTGGCCCACAGATTTCCAGTCAGCTGATGTGTTGTTGTACCACAGAAGGTTACAATGACGTTCCATCACCTTTGAACTGCAGCACAACATTTCAGCAAGGATGAAAATCCATGCTGAAAAAGGGCCCACTGCCCTTTAAAGTGATTTTGTGAGCTTTGCCATAGCAAATGGAATTTGTAACCTGTAGGAGTTGTGATTTAATCTCCTACCATTCAAACTGTTAAAAAGTGCTGTTTTCCATGAAATAAATGGTTTTATTTCTGTGCTCTACCTCATTTATAACCCACCTTTTTTCTCTCAGTGCTGCAAACCCCCAAGCATGACATCATGCAAGGGAAACAAAATTATAACCACTGTTTTGAAATGGAGACCCCTGTTGGTCAGTCTTGGTATTGAAGGCATCTACACTACCAACATTGGAGAATACATCTCTCAGTAAAGACATTTTGTCAGCTATATACTATATGCACAATACCTTGTTTTGTTTTGCAAATAAACATATGACAGCTTTTATTGTTAAAGCCATTACAGATACGAGACTGCATCTCACAGTAAGGGAACTGGAAAACAACTTTTTATTGTACCCACAATGCCTTGCTATGTATATCTACATATTAGGTGCAGTCACCACCACCAACATAAGGGATTGCTCCTCTGAGTAAGTAACATTTACATCAACATTATAATTTACCCAGAATTCCTTGGTGCAGTATGTAAAACAATGACAGTTCCCTTGCATGGCATCATTCTGGGGGTGTGGCCACACACAAAAAACTGGAAGATACATTGATGATAAAACATAAATAAAAATGACTATGACAGATTTTTTTACAAAACAAATTGCAGCTTCAGCATCTAAAGCATGGGCGGCAATGGCATACTATGTGAAAAAGGCATGTGGAAGCTTGCAAAATCACTTTAAAAATTAGAAAACACCTTCAATAATAAGATCCTGATTAAAGAACCTTGGGAACCAAGCTGTTTTCAAACTGAACCTGTATTGCAAAGGTTTGAATAGGCAAAACTCACATGTTATTTCTGATGAAACGCATTATACTCGACACTATAAAACTTTGCAGAGTATGTAATGTAATGTAATGTAATGTAAAATGTATTTCTATAAGTTGCCCTTCCCATGCTGTGGGTGCCTTTACAAAAATTCCACAAGCAGCAGTAAAACCACAATAATAAATAACATTTCATCCATAACAAATTCAACATACTTTAAATCACAGAAAATGCTTGGTTAAAAAGGAAGGTCTTTAGGGCTTTTTTAAAACCTTCCACAGTCAGGCTATTTCATATCTGGCAAGGTAGAGAATTCCACAGGGTAGGAACCATAAAGGCAAATGTTCTTCCACCAGATGTTTTTAAAGTTACCCTGGGAATCTCTAGCAATTCCTCACCATAGGATCGGAGGGAGCGGGAGGGACAGTAAGAAGTCAGGAGTTCTTCAGGTAGTGGGGTCCCAAGCCGTGAAGGGCTTTATAGGTCATCAACATGACCTTAAAAGTGATCCATCACTGCACAGGTAGCCAGTGCAACTCGCAAAGCACAGGTGTTATATGGTTGGACCTTGGGCTTCCAGTCAGCAACCTAGCCATCGCATTTTGCACCAGCTGCAAGCGGTAAATATCCACTCCCGGCAGCCCTAGATAAAGGGCATCGCAGTAATCAAGACGACTAACAATAAAGGCATGGACCAGGGAGGAAGATCCTCTGATGGAACCAGGTGTTTCACCCATGCTATGTTCCTTAGATGGAAGAAGGATGATTTGACTATGGCCGACACCTGTGCCCTCAGGGTCAGGCCCTCATCAAATATAACACCAAGGTTACGTACCTGGCCAGAGGCCATAAGCTGGGTCCCCCCCAGAAATAAACCTGAGGGCTTTCCCGCTCATGAATTTGACATCCTCACCCCCTATTCCACCACTAATACCTCAGTTTTTCCTGTGTTCAACTTCAGCCAATTGGTACTCATCCAGTTCTGTATCTCCAGGAGGCAGTTGTTAAACAATGTACTTCACTCGGACTCCTGCTCGGGTACAAATGACATATAGAGTTGAGAGTCATCGGCATAGCATTGAAACTTCAACCCATATTGTCTTATAATGTCCCCCAATGGAAGCATGTATAACGCAAATAACATGGGGGACAGCACCGAACCCTGTGGCACCCCACAGCGTAGACAGTGAGAGGTCAAGGAATAAATCCCCAACACTACTCTCTGTGTCCTACCCTGTAGGAAAGATTTAAACCAACTATGGACCACCCCCCTTAGTCCACAGAGAAACCACAGGCGTTGGAGCAGCACCCCATGATCCACGGTGTCAAATGCTGCTGAGAGATCAAGGAGAACCAAGATAGAATGAGTTCTCCGATCTCTCACCATCAGGAGGTCATTTAGTACCCAAGCAAGAGCTGTCTCAGTACTATGCCATTTCCTGAAGCCAGACTGGAGAGGGACATAGATACTGTGGATGGTTCTCCAGCTGCAAGGCAACCACCTTCTCGATAATCTTCCCCAAAAAGGGAAGCTTCAAAACCAGTTTGTAGTTTTCAGGGCAGTCTAGATCAAGGGAGGGCTTTTTCAGAAGGGGGCATACTATTGCTTCCTTCAAGGGGTCAGGAAAGATCCCTTTCTCCTGTGATACCGTGACTATCCCAGTAAGGATCGGGCTAATAACCTCTACACACCCCAAAAGTAGGTGAGTAGGGCCCGGATCCAAACACAAGCAGGTTGGACGCAAAGTCAGGATGATCCTCACTATATCCATGACTGCTGGTTGACTGAAGGTGAACCAGGTTAATTGAGTATTTGTGTCCTTTGGTTGATCACTGCAAGACCCAACGGGGAGGCGCTGGCTGATCTCATCCCTGATAGTGGACAACTTATCAGTGTAACTGTGATAATACTCGACCAGCTTGATGACAGACTGGATTGCACAGTCTGTCCACAGTCTGGAAGAGCTTGGCCGGTCTATTCCTTGCTGTAGCAATTTCCGTGGACAGGAACTCTGCCTTCTTATGGGAAATTGCTAACTGATAGATCTTATAATGATCTAGCAGTCTAAGTCTGTCCACTTCCAGGTGAGTTTTCCATCAGCGTCTCTCCAATCTTTGGCCCTGTCTCTTCAACCCCGGATCTCCATGGTAAACCACGGATCCCCTGGGTGGAGAGTACAGGGGCAAACATGGATTGGAGCAATGACATCCAAGGTCCTCAAAACTGCCCTATTATAGGCCAGCACCAAGGGCCCTGGGTCAGTGCTATCCATTGGAAATCCCGAGAAGTCTAGCTCCATCATTAGGCCTTCTGAGGTAACTCCTCCCAAAGGACGGAACTGTACTATCTCCTTGGGGCAGGCCTCTTTTGGGGGGCTGCAAAACTGAACCTCAGGGCATGATGGTGAGACCAACTGATGGGCTCCACCTCCACACCAGAGACTTCCATTCCCAGATGGAATATCAAATCCAATGAATGTCCCCCTGATGGGTTGCAGAGGTAATAACCCATGTCAGGCCCAATGAATCCATCAATTGGAGGTTTTGTCCAAAACACGCGAGTTCATCATCGACCCAGGCATTGAAATCCCCCCAGAATTAACCATCGGGGGGATTCCAATACCCTCTCAGCGATGAAATCCGCAACCTCCCTCAAGAATTCCCTCCCATCACCTGGTGGATGATAGATGAGAAGTATCCTGAAGCCTGCACCTGCACCCACAATACATTCAAAGGAGTTGGTACATCCAACTGGCATCTCCCTGAGGTCCAGTTCCTGTCTAAAACAGACAGCAACACCCCGCCCCTATGGTCCACTCTCAGGCAGTGAATCACCAAGAACCCGGGTGGAACTGTGGACTCCAAAATAGGGCCTTCATTTTCATCAAACCAGGTCTTGGTGATTCAAGCCAGGTCCACAGATATAACAAGATCTGCCACCAAAGCAGTCTTGTTTCTGATAGACCTAGCATTGCTTAACACCTCCAGAAAGGGACAAGACTCCAAGGATAACTCCACCTCCTGCCTGATCAAGTCAGTGCCCTTGGTTATGGGTACAAGACATGATGGACCTCGCTCCTGTATCCATTTCGTCCCAGGGCACCTCCTGGTTCTAACAGTCCCTATCTGCCCACTCTTTTCCCATCCCCCAAAAGAGTTCCAGGATCTCCTATTCCCTCCTCTCCTTTGTCTAGCAATGCTGAATATTCAGCATTTCCTGTAAACTTCCAAAGGAAGTGCGGGACATTCAATGGGTCGGAGATCCCTCAGTCTTGAGGGGGAGTACCACCTGGCTGTGTTCTTACCAATCCAGCACATTCAAACTCTAACAAAAATACTAAATTATACTAAACCCCACTAAATCACTACTCTATATAATCTTAATATGCCCCTTAATAAAAACCAGTCTACTCTCTATTTTTAGATCAAAAACATACAATAAATAACCATTTACAAAATAAAACCAAACCACTCTGATGGCAACTCCACCACTCTCTCTCACAAAGTGGGGGAAAAGAGGGAAGGTTTAAAAATCCCACCCACTGTCTCTCACACAGAAGAGAAAAAAAAAACACAAATTACCCACATTACTATCTACTTAAATTAACATAAAATAACAAATAAAATAAACTATAAAAAGAATAAAGAAAAAAAAATATTCAGTCAACAAAAATTTTTTAGTTCATTTAACAGTCCTGGTCAATCCAGATTTCTTCTCAGTCAGCTTCCTCACTCCTTTTATCCAGAAAATGAAAGCTAATAAGCATAAGCTTCACATCTCAAGGAGCCACGGATGAAATTCAGTTCCTCCTTTGGGCTTTCACTTCCACAGAGAACCAGAATCAATTATGAATCTCAACATTAGAATCTAGAATGAGGTCTTTAGCCAGATTTTACTTCCTAATCCAAAGTCAGTTCAAATTATTTTATACGAACCTGCCATTATCATCATCACTCCCCATTTAATCATAGAATCACACAGATTTGAACAGTTGACTTTGTTTTATGTCCCCTCGCAGTCTTCACTCCAACTGGATTCAAATTTAAAGTTATTCTCTCTTTAGCTAGTGGACATCAACAGCACTTCCCCGGAACTCAACCCAGCCACAAAACCCTTCCCCAGACCCGCTCTGCTCCATGGCTGCCCACCAGCTACCATCCATCAGAAACAGAAGCGCTATGGAGCCAACCGCCCTTCGGCAGCAAGCCCACAGCCCACCACTAGGTCAGACTAAGGGCCGAGATGAAATTCCTCTCAAGGGAGATTAACCAGCTTGCTGCCCCACAAAAGCACAGAAGTTAGTCATCAAAAGCCAATCGACTCCAGCTTCTTCCTCCACCGCGAGCAGGACACAAACCTCAAGGCATAAACAATCCAACCTCTGAATCCGTTTCACACTCCACAGTCCATCCACAAGATAGTAAGAAATTTCATTCTGTTACCAACTTATAATCTCATTCACAGCGTTTCTCAATAGTTAGTAACTTTACTCCGGGGAGTTAGTAGTGTCACTCCGAGGATAAACCAGGATCGATCTTCCAGTTCCAGCTCACAGAAGAAATCAAAAAAGTCATTACAATCCACCAGGACCAATAACGTAAAAACGCATAACTTCAAATTAAACTAAAATGAATTAAAATAATTTTGCAGCTGTTTTAAACTAAAACAAATTAGAATAGTTTTTGCAACTGTCCCACTGCTGCTACAGCCCGCCCAGCACGGCGGCTATCTTGTATCACAAGTGTTAAAATCAGAAATATCATCACGTAAGTGTGAATCTTCCACATTATCATTAAAACTTTTGCATGGTGCCTATAGCCAATCATTCATGTTTCTAAGTGTTCTAATTTCACTAATGCCCAAATGAATTTCAATCAATTCTATCTTAATTACTTGTTAATGTAATCCTTCATCAATGTTACTATGTAGTTACATGATGCAAAAGGCAGCACTATGGTTCTGAGAACTTTGAAATGGCCTCTTAATGGTAAAGAAAGCAGGTGCATTAGTCAATATAACTAAATAAAAAAAACTCTGAAAGTCTGCTTTTCTGTTTCTGTTGAGTGCTTTTGGTTATCCTTTTCATATATCAGGTTATAGTATTTTATTAACTTAATTGATGTTACTGAGTCAATATACATTTATTCTTCATGGGATAACATTATATTTTGCAGGATTTCAGCTTTACTACTGTGCACCTTTAATCAGCTTCCTCTTTAATTACATGAACAAATTTTAAGAGCATTTTAAGAGATTAAAGTATTTTCTATTTACATTGAGCGAGTGGTAAAATAAGACTTCCTTGCAACTGTTGTTCAAAGAATACAAATGATATATATTATACAATGGGATTTTAAAATGCTGCATCCTGATGGTCACATGGCATTTTTACCTGTGGGTAAATCCTAAAATAACCCTTGAGTAAAGTACTATCTGACCAGTGTACATAAAAAGTTTCAAATCACAGCACCATTTTCACTTTTGAAAATTTGATTCAGCCGTCATCTTGCTTTCTCACAGTACTAAAAAATAATGAGTAATTTCAATTTAAACTTTCAAATAACCAGCAATTTACACCTCAAAACCCTATTTAATTCAATCAGTAAGTCACAGAATGTTTTCAATGTGCCTGAAGACACCTCACTTGAGGTTTCTCATGACTCTGTAAAAACTGGAAATACATTCAAAAATCTTTCTGAAACTAAACTGTGATCTCAGCCAAATATCCCACCATCAGTGCTACAGCACAACTGCAAACCACAGTGTCCCTCCCTGAGCATGTATATGCTAAAACACATGACCTGTACACTCTTCCTCATGCCCAGTACAACCAACATCTGACACTCTCCCCCATCAAAAACTGACAACATGGCCGCTACTGTAGCCACAGCATCAGGTACTCACCTATAACCTGCTCTACATTATTCTAGCCCTGCACTGCTGCTGTACTTTCAAGCTGTGTTTACAGGGCATGCCACTGTTTGCCTTGCAACCTGCCTAGTGTATATTGCTTACATTGTTGTCTCTTCCAGGTCCATTCTGAAAAGGGAAATCCGAAAAACAGAAACTGACCAATTTCACTGCTGGGAGATCATACTAATACCTGAAATGGAGGGACTATTTCTTCACCATGTCAGATTACTGTCATTTAAACCTTAAAAATACTTATAAAACATTTAAATAAAATGATATCTTTATTTTCTCTTTGGGCCCAATGTATAATTGCAATTAGGCACTTAAGAGCATAAGTCCCTAGGGATTTAGCCATTCCGCATGTGGTTAAAGGAACCTGGCCTGTGGCCTTGTGCCACACTACACAAGGTACAGGTATATGCCCCAATAACCCATGTCCTTTTGTGCCTTACTGCATAAATATACAATGCCAAATGTTAAAAGGCCAAAAATGTAACTTCTAACCTCAGTCTGACTAATCAAGCCTCTCAGATTATTTTACATACATCCTCAGTTTAGGCCTTGACATGCCCTTGTTTTTCTTTCTTCTCAAAGCTAAAGTTCCTCTCTTTGATTAGCTGAAACATTTGCATGGTCACTACACATTTTTCATTTTATAAGTCATTATGCATTAGCAGTCTTGATCGCCTAGCTTGACTAATCCTGATGAACTGAAATCACAGTTGAAGGTCAAACTCCATCCCACTGCACATTCATATTCAAACAAATCTGCACCATTGTTCATTAGACTCCAAAAAATTCACTGAATAGCAGTTACTGAATACGTTATATTGCTATTCTTAAATGTTCCAAAAACTTATCTACAGAACCCTAATACTGAGCTGATAATAATGGCTGAGTGACGTGAATATCAGTACAATTTCATCCTTGGAATATTAATTTTATTGTGTGTTTTAAGAGGCTTTAATTAAATAAGACCTATTTACAGTGGTAATTTTATGGTAGTTCTCATACACATTTCTCAGTTTCAGATTTAATAAGGAAACACTGTAACCATAAATATAAATGTTGATTGCAGAGGTACTGTAAAATATTTTACAGTCACTAGCAGTTTGGGATCAGTCTCATGGGTTTACATAGCCAATCTCAAAAGCAGGTGTACAAACAATCACAATACAGTACATGCCATGCAAACTATTTCTAGGATATTAAACCTGACAATGTATATTTAGAAATTAAGTTGACACCTATTGTTGATACTTTTCGAAATACCAATTTTAAAATAAACCAGTTTGAATATTAATTTAGTTTACCTCTTCCATCACTAGTATTAACAAACATCCATAACAAATACTTTAATAACTGAAACAGATTATATTTTTAAATGGTTTAAATACTGTATCTCACTGAACAGAAGCCATAGCTTCTATTAGAAGAGTGTATATTGGGCTGTAGCTTGTATTTAAGAGCAGCCTGTATTTGATGGCGGCTTATACTTCAAAAGCAAATGTTTAAGTGCCCACACTAAAATGTTACTTATCACAGATTATTATAAGGGTCTCAAGAATGCTGAAATCTGATTGGCTGTCAGCATTCGGAGAGCCTTATGTTAATCTCCTTATTAACATACTTGTAGAGCCAGATCACTTGAGTATTGGTTTAAAGAATCAAGATCCTACTTACATTTGTAGTATTCTATGCCTGGAACTGATGGCAACCATGAGAGCAAGACAGAGAGTGCCAGGAATCATTTATCCATGTTTGAAAGAAATGCCAAATTAAACACTGCACTGTTACTTGTTCCTGTTTTTAGGCTGAGCTGTGCTAGATGATGGGGATACAGCATTTATTCTGCTAAACTCTTTTTTAGGACACTCCTTTAAAGTACTGTTACCAGCTGGGCTAAAGAAACAGACTTTTGATTTCAATTTTGAATAAAAGAGTCACAGCACAGCTGAGTAGAATGAAGTTCCCCTCAACCCCCACACAGCATTCTCACTGCTGACTCACAGTCAAAGAACAGATTTGTTTTCTCCATGTAAACCTCTGGCGTAGGGACTATTTTATGTCAAGGGTTAAGAATAGCTAAAATAAATACTGTATGTCATTAGAAAACTGCAAGAAAACCTGAACCCAGTTATAATAATAGCAATAAGGTACTCCCAAGGGTTGTGTTAATGTTCAAGTTAATCACCCCCTGGGGGCAATATGGCACTGGGCTGTGCCTTGTGCCACATTACGTCCCCAGGGGATGATTAACTATAACCTTAACATAACCCTGGTTGTACCTTATTGCTTAACTGATTTGATTAAGTACTGTGCTACTGTTCTATTTCATAACAAAATAAGCATAGCAAACATCAAGTAACATTAAACTATAAGTTTAAAATACACTAATGATTATATTTACAAAATTACAGAGCCTCACCTACAGTACTTTAACAGATATAACTTCAAACCTGATTAGAAGCTATGGCTTCTATTAGAGCAGCTTTTATTAAAGTTATTCACTATGACCTGCAGTTTGTATTTGAGGGTCTCTTCTATTTTATGAAATATGGTACTTTTAAGAATTTTACATTGAAGGTCCACCAGGGGCTATCATGCAGGCTACATGGGTTCAGATGCAGACTCAGGTTGCTTCTGTTAGTGTGGCCAGGGCTGGGGAATCACTTCTGATGGCTGCACATCCCAGCCCAGGGAGAGATAGTGCTGCTGCATTCTGTGACAGCAACCTTCTCAGCAGGCAGGGGAGCCTGCTCCATTAGAATCCCAAGGATGAAGAACACTCAGGAATCCTGTATAAATCCAAAAATGATAGTAGGCTTTATACCCAAGTAAGCTAACAGACAGACATGGAGAGCACCAGTCTGCATGTATCTTATCCTTGCATTCGCTGCTGCTACAGTTTTGAGAGGGCACTCACAATTTTGCTGGTGATATGATCCTCTCTGTGTGTTGCTGATCTTGTTCCCATGCAGGGGATTCAAGTGCCTGTCTTTGGTGTGTGAACAGTGCTAGGGATAGTGTAAGGCAACATTGGGTGAAGGATCAGACAGAAGGAAAAAATGGCAGCCGATAGGATATGTTAACTAGCACTCCGGAACCCCCAGAACAGTTTGCACCACATGCCAGATTCTGAGTCTCTGGAGTCTTGGTGAATCAGTGGTGGAGACTTTCTTAGGGTTGTCAACTCTATTTCTCACCCTTCCCCTAGACCATAGTCTCCTGTCTGAAGCATAAGGTACAGCTCCAAGGCACTGCCTCACAGTGATAAAGTCTTCAAATGTAGAGAAGTATGTCTCGCCACATGTTGCCAACACAATCTGTTGTAGCTTTCTTCATGCAGGGCCTACATGATGTTTGCTTATGGAACAGGTAGGCATTAAGGTTGACAACCCCAAGAAAGATACAACCATTGATTTGCTAAGACTCAAGAGACTCAAAACCCTAATGCTTTTTTTTCTTTTGCTGCTTATGGGGTGGGAGTAGGGAGTTAGGGTTGAAAACTCTAACACCACATTTCCCTACTTTTGTAGCATTAAACTGCACCCTAAGTGGTGCATAACACAGTTTTTTTTGTTATTTCTGGACAATCTCTCCTATTTTTCTTCTGCATATAGCTGTCATAATATGACTGCTGTATTTTGTTACTTTTTCAAGATTACTATGTTGTTTCACAATATATGCATTGTGATTGTGTGCTTATAAATGGTACTGTGATGTTGTTTGTATCTTTTTGAAAATATTCAATAAAAATGATTATACAATAGCAAGATAATTTCCTGAACTCTGATTGGTCAGTGTGTGCCTGGGACAGTGATTTTATCCGAGCATAACATCACTGTATCAACTCCAGGCACACACATGACCACAGCAGATGAACATGAAATCATCCAACCCCCCCAAAGATACACACAAACAGAAGCCATCATCAAGTTATATGCTCCCAGCTCCTACAAGCCGCTGTGAGATGCTGCTGTAAAGGACTTCAGTCCCCACCCCCCCAACAATGTTACCATGCATTTCTCCTCCTTTTCTTCTCCATGTCTCATTCCTACCTATGTAAAAAACTGAGGAGACATTACTTCTTTTTAGAAAACTGACACTAAACCAAAACAGTGGCTTTTCACTGCCCCGAAGTTCTGGAAGTATGTTCATGGTAGCGCGTGTCCACAACAGTGGTTACCCACTAATACCTGCGCTCCACAAGTTAAAAAAAATACAGCTTTAAGATGAAACCAAATACATACAAATGAAAAAAAGCCATACCTGTAATTGGCTTTGCCCCCCACAACAGTGCAGTGGCAGCTCCACTGTCCAACTGTCTCAGCGGCCATGCTGCCTAGTTCACTGGTCTCTACAATGCTGGTTCAACAACGAAATCGTCGACTGCCATCACAGCGATGGATTTATGTCGACTGCAACTTGCAGTTGACATAAATATGACTGGAGACCCCAGCTGTTTTTTCAACAGGGAGATTTGCCACCCGAACCCCCCATGTGGGGGGCTCTGCTCCCGCACCTCCTGATCTAAAGGATTCTAACTCCGAGTTGGAGTTGGATCAAGGAGGGGGTGCAGGACCAGGAGAGAGAGTGCTGGGGTCTTGGGTGGACTATTACAGCGAAACTGTCGATGTTGTCAACATTAATGTTATGGCTGTAATAGTGTCACCATCCTGGAGGCATACCAAATCACACAACAGCTGCCGTGGTAGCATCACTCTCCGATCAGCTCGGCAACCATGCTCCTTCCTTCACATAATAAATGGCTGCATTTTGAACATCAGTCAAAAGCAACACCACCAAAAAATTAAAAAACTGGGCCAACATCTATCATGCTAGTGTAACACAGACACAGAGTTAGACCTGTGTGTGGTCAGAGCAGGAAAGCTGTACTGAGGAAACACAATACAGCATATACTCTCAGCATCATCTAGTGGCCAAAACAGGAACTGTGGACTTTTTTTGAAAACACATACCTCCACACACAAAAAATAAAAAATAAAAAGTCAAAAAATATATTTTTAAAATTTTCTTCTTTTGTTACGAAATGAGCCATTCTATAATAGCACTTCAGGGTGTGTGTCATGCAGGGATAATGTCACTTCTTGGGTGTAGGACGTCCCAGCACGACACACACCCTGTCATGCATTATCGCTTAATTAACTGCATTAACACAGTTTATTTCAAATAATTTCCTTTCTTTTTGAGGTAGGAGTATCATATCCCCATTCAAGCAGGTCCTTTTGGGACCTGCGTGAACAGATGCAGACCTGCAGAACGCTCTGTCCCCTTTGCTTCCATCTGGCCCAGATACAGATGCACAGGGCAAAGAGTCCATCTGTCAGCCAATGCACAGGGTACTCTGCACCCACAAGTGTGGACAGGCAGGGCTCACTGCCAAGAGCAAAGCTGTCATCACTATATGGTAGCTGTGCCAATGCAGGGAACCCTGCATTTTTCATGCCCTGGCTGGGGGGGTCACATAACAGCACCATCCTCCCACCCTTACCCCATCCAGCTGGGTCGCTGAGCTTGCAGCTGAACTCAGATCATGGAGATGAGATACCGAAGCATACCCACTGGGGTCAAGATTGGCACTACACACAGTTTCTTGATAGGGGGGTCGATCCCAGTCCTTTCACAGAAGAAAGGGTTCTGCAAGAACTCCTAAAACTGAAGGTGGACAAAGCAATGGGTCCTGATGGAATTCACCCCAGAATTCTAAAAGAATTAAGGAAGGAACTAGTGAAACCACTGGCTACTCTTTTAATAAATCATGGGAGGATGGTGTCGCACTCGAGGACTGGAGGAAAGCGGATGTGATTCCCCTTCACAAAAGTGGGACCAAGACAGAGGTAGGAAACTACAGACCTGTCAGTCTGACCTCTGTGGTAGGGAAAGTGATGGAGTCACTTCTGAAGGAAAGAATAGTTGAGTACCTAGAGGTCAGTGAGCACAGGATCCAAGGCAGCATGGGTTCACAGCGGAAGGTCATGTCAGACGGATCTAATAGATTTCTTTGACTGGGTGACCAAAGTAGTAGACCAGGGAGGCCTGGACATGGCCTACCTAGACTTTAGCAAGGCATTTGACTCAGTCCCACACAAAGATTATTAGTCAAATTAACCAGCCTGGGAGTGGGTCCCAGGGTGGTAGCCTGGGTAAAACATTGGCTGGACAACAGGACACAGAAGGTAATTGTAAATGGAGTCCACTCTGAAGAAAGGGTGGTTACTAGTGGGGTACCGCAGGGTTCAGTATTGGGTCCAGTCCTTTTTAATGTCTTCATCAGTGGCATTGCAGAGGGACTGGAAGGAAAAGTATGCCTTTTTGCAGATGACACAAAGATCTGCAACAGGGTTGATACACAAGGAGGCGTGAAAAGGATGAAAAGGGACTTGGCAAGGTTGGAGGAATGGTCTGACGTATGGCAGCTAGGATTCAATGCAAAAAAGTGCAAAATAATGCACCTGGGAAACAAGAACCCAGGGGAAGAATACACAATGGGTGGGGAGGTAGTAACAACAACAAAACAGGAAAGGACCTGGGGTAATCATATCAGATGATCTTAAGGTTAGCAAGCAATGTGAGAAGGCAGTAGGGAGGGCCGGGGTATACTGGGATGTATAGGGAGAGGCATCAGCAGCAGAAAACAGGAAGTTGTTATCCCTCTGTACAGACAGTTGGTGAGACCCCATCTGGAATACTGTGTCCAGTTCTGGAGACCCCATCTCCGCAAGGACATAGACAGGATAGAGGCAGTCCAGAGGAGGGCAACTAAAATGGTGCAGGGTCTGCAAGAGAAGCCGTATGAGTAGAGACTAAAGGAGCTTATATGTATACCCTTGAGGAAAGAACGGAGAGGGGGGACATGATAGAAACTTTCAAGTACATCAAGGGAATCAACAAAGTCCAAGAGGGTAGCATCTTTCAGAAAAAGAGACTTGCAAGAACAAGGGGACACAATTTAAAGATAGAAGGAGGGCGGTTCAGGGGCAATGTGAGGAAGTATTATTTCACAGAGAGGGTAGTGGATGCATGGAGCAGCCTTCCTGAGGAAGTTGTGGAGTCTAAAACTGTGGGAGAATTCAAGAATGCATGGGACAGACATAAGGCAATTCTTGTGGCGGGCAGGAAGATATAGGCTGTTGGTTAAATAAGATCTGTGGCCTATCCTGTAGGTAGGGAAATGGGCAGACTAGATGGGCCTAGCGGTCCTTATCTGCCGTCAAAGTCTATGTTTCTATGTTTCTTAATAATTATATATTTTTTTAATTGTGACCTCAAATTTTCAGGATAGTTGTTTTATGACTCCCCTTATAAACATGACATGTGGCATTTAAAGTATATTGGCTGAAATGTCATGCCACACCAGAAGCACAAAAACATATCTCATCCAGGATTTAAAAAGTGACTCCTGTCACATTTATGAGGTGGTGTGAATAAATAGCTATGCTGAAAGTTTGGAGCAAATTACTGAAAATTAGTGAAGTTATGAGTAAACACTGAAATACTACAATGTTCAGTCATAACTTGGTCTTTTTACTATATTTGTATAGCAAGGTTTCAGGATATCCTTCTTATTACCCAACCTCATGAACCCAGTAAGTGAAAATTTTAAAATCCCTGCCAAAACGTCATTCCACTCCACAGGTGCGAAAACACATTTTAGTCAGGATTTGAAAAATGACAGCTGTCATGTTCATGAGGTGATATGAAAAAATGGCTATGCTGAAGATTTGGTGTCAAATTATTTAAAATTACCAAAGTTATGAGCGAGCATAGAAAAATGCCAACATACACTCATAACGTTGCCATTGTTACATACTTTGACCCATCATTTTCAACACAACCTTCTTATGACCCTGTCTCATGAACAAGGGTGGTGAAAAAATTAAAGTCCTGCCCAAAAGGTGATTTTGCAAGGCAACCACAAAATTGCCTTTTGGGACAGATTTGCATAATTCCACTGCCAACGGTCATTAAGCGGGGTCCCAAAAAGGCCATGTTGAAAATTTGAGGTCAATATATGTAAAAATGGCAAACTTATGAATCAAAGGTCAAAAACCCATTGAAATGCATTACCTGATTTTCTCTTATCACAGTCACCAGTTCTAGTAGCAAGATATGTCTTCAACTGAAGAGTAGATTTATGCCATGGGACATGTTCAGGTGAGTAAAGGTGTGTGGGATGGTGCATGCTGTGTGGGAGGTCAGGTGGGGTGGGGGCTGTGGAGAGTCAGATCAGCAAGGGACCATTTTCTTTTTTATAGGGTAAAAAAATATTGAGTGATGGTTTTCTTTATTTCAGGGGATATCATGACACTGGGGACTGAGCACCCCAAAAGCAGGCTAGTGTTCAGTGGCACTGGGGGTGGACACTCAGGTGCTGCTAACTACATAGTGGGAACAGGGGTGGGTGACCTGGAGTGAAGGGAGGACAAGGGAAGCAGCACCAGGGGTGGGCACCCTCATCCACATATACATTAAAATACATAAACATTGGGGAGGGCAGTTGGGCAACCTAGAGGGAAGGGGAAGAAAGAAGCAGTACCAGGGGTGGGCACCCTGGTCCACTTAAGAAATAATTAGATAGATAGACAAAGAGAGAGAGTGATAGAGACAGACAGAACAGGAGATAGCAGACTCTTTGCTTGAACCAAAGCTGTCAGCAAGACTCGAGCTGCATCTCCAACATTCAAGAAAGTCCCACTGTTCCTATACAAAGAATGTGAGTGAACAGCTCCTCTCACTAAGCTGGGTAACCCTGATTTAAGGGTGCCCAAAAAATGTATTTCTGGCAAGTTTAAAAAAAAATAAACAAATGAATCTAGCTACTTGAGTCCCATTTAGCTATGTTCAGGTGTATATTTGAAAGTGCATCATTTTTATGTAATTTCCATGTGAGTTTTAAAAAAAATGGCAATCGTCATGATCGATATGTGTTTCCACACGGCAAGTAAATCATGAAAATAAGCACTCATGACAGGTTTTTTTTTTGTTCGCATTTCTCAGTTTTCCAAAACATCCTTATACAGTAACTCTGGAATCGCATAATATTTTTTCAAGAAACCTTCATAGGGCACACCCATGGTACAGGTCCCTTCAACCCTGAAAATTTTGTGAAACAATTCCACATCATCTAGGCTGTAGGTCAGAGCCAAAAATATATAATATTAAGTATAGAGAGACCAAACGCATATTTTTTACCATTTTTTGGCATTCTGTATCTTGAAAACTAAACATGATGCTGTAGCAAAATTTTTCACATCTTGAGACCACAGCCTGAACCTGCATGCCAAATTCTGGGCTATTTAGTCAAACAACACCACAGTTATTACAGTGCAGAAGTTGGGGTTTAACATTAAACAGCCTACTGAATACTAACTATGGGGCGCTACTGTACCCCTATAATATATACAGACACAGCGGTGACAGGATGTAATGCAGGAATGCTGCAATATATCACAAAATGCTGCAGTATGCTGCATGAAACAGTGAAATTCAACAGCAATTAAGCCCTTTTTTACTGCAGTATTTTGTAAAGTGTCATTTACTGCAAGTTATTGTGTTGCACCATTGCTAGATTCACTGTATGTGTGTAAATATAGATATAGATACAGATATAGATATAGATTCAGATACACATATATATAGATATTACATGTTTGGGCCATCGACCCTATTGAAAATGCCATCATACTGCATAATTTCCCTGTATACGAAAGTAGCCAATTAGCATGCATTAAATCAATCAGCTGTTCACACTGAATTAAAGATGTTTACCTAACATCTTAAAAGCACATTAATACCTAATGCACTACACGTCACCCTACTATACCTGCACTAACACCTGTAAAAAGCACCTTAATAACATGTGTAACAAGCACCTTAATAACACATGAAACAGCCACCTTAAAAAGTCCTCAAACAAAGCAAGTCACAGTACTAACAGCCAGACCCTAAAACAGCAGTTATCAACCTGGTGAAACAAATATGTCTAACCTATACCACACTACAATAGCTCCTTCACACATCACTCCCCACACAGCAGACTCCTTAATAAGCCAGAACCCTGGTCACCTCTCCCCACTTCCTCCACAACATTCCTCACCCCAGAACACCACTTCTGACCACACAGCTCCACATATTGTCACTGCAAACCCACTCTTCATACTGTACTGATGTGCTAAACTGCTGCTTCTGACCATGCAAAGATGCTAACTGCCCCTCCCAACCACACACATATCACCCTGAAGAGGAAATCTTGCCAAACTGCTCCTCCCTTTATAGGCGAAGTATTTAAATGGCTGCATGCATGCAAAACATGTACATCCACCCTACTCTATGATAAAACATCATTACATAAGCAACAGGACTGACACAGTACACCATTACACTACAGAAAGACATCATACAACAGAAAAACACTTTGGCCTTAACACAAAAAAAAGCACCAGGAATGAATGTCAAACTACAAAGGCAACCAAACTAACGTATTATATATAGAATAAAGTATGGGTTGGTGTGTGTAATGAGACATTTACGTACACCCAAGGTGTTAGATGCTACATAAGCCCCAAGAGCGAAGTTCCAGGGGTTTGTGAAATCATACAACACTGAGGGTGTGTGTAAACTTCAAGTTTAAATACCACCCCATAATTTATTTTATGTAATTGCTGGGTTTTCCTTTTTCTTCACAGCAATTATATAAAATAAAAAGACATTCCTGTGCAACAATGGTCCTCTCAGGTTTGAGCGCGTGGTCACCTTTATTTATTTAAAAGTTTTTTTTAATTAATTTCTTTTGGTCAGCAGCCAAAATTTAGTTCTTTATTTCTTGGTATTTAGTTTTGTTTTTGATTTTGTTCTCTCAGTCACTTACCGCTGAGTCCTACTGGCAGTTCAATCTCTGGGGTGGCTACGGTCAGAAATGAAGAGATGCAGCGGGTGCAGATCAAGGATAACCTGGTGTGTGTTTGCTGTTAGAAACAATCTTTTATAATGGCAAATTATATCATGGTTTCCCAATAGGAAAAAGGAATACCCTGTTATTGTATAAAAAAACATGATTACAAAATCCACTATGCTCATGAAAGAATACCATCTCAGGGTCAAACAAACTTGTAAAGGCCAGTCACTCTACAGGCTTCTGTCTTTATGGCTTGTTTGACCCCACAATAGTATTTTTCCTTGTATGCCACACTCTGTCATCATTTATGCTCACTCTCTCTGTTGTTAGTGTTTAGTTGTTTTACAGCTTTC